>JAPIVC010000771.1:0-92295 GCA_030586385.1 Camponotus fellah
AGTTATTACGTTAATAAAGGATACCTGATATAATTCTAAAACATTTCTTCTTTATCAAAATATTATTTAAAGCATAATTTTATCTTATAAGATAAAATACTTAACGACTCATGCGGTGGTAATCACCCGTCGGGCGATCAGCTGCGCCCGCGCTCGTAGCGCGCCGCACCGCTCCTGCCTGCCTTCTGTACCCGACGCGTGATTTACTAAATATTTTTGCTCATAATTCAAAAACTACGCTTCAAATCAAATTTTGGTAAAGGAAAAATTGTCTTAAAATGGTGTCAGGAATACGTCATTTTATAGACGGAAGGTTGTTCGGGATCGCCCTGTATATCCTAATATTACTATATATTACTTAATCATGTTCTAATAATATCTAGTTAATATTAGAAATATATTACTTAGTTAATTTTCTTTTATTGGGAGGAACGTATTTAAATACAATAAATAATCGTTTTATATTGGTCGATCATTAAGGCTAGTTTATGTAAGCAATAACCGTAAATTTTTACAATTTATACAAACATCCGAAAATTTTAAAAGCTGTTTAAACAACATAATATATACAATGTCGCCAAAACCATTGTACCATTGTACTGTATTGATTAATATATAGTTTTTCGGATAGACAAATGCGCTTAACATCTCGCATGCGGTCTGGGATGAAATATTGCATTCTTTACGAAAATTACATGATGATGAAAGCAAAAGAATGAGAAAATGTGATAAATGCGATTAACAGTCCTTATAGTTGTCTCGGTCGGCGCTTGAATGCAGAGAGTGCGAGTAGGAAAACGATAGGACACTACGCTGTTTTTATGTGTCTTCTTTACGTTGTTCATATATCGTAATTTCTTTCATTCTCTTTAAGAATCGTGACGATTGAATCGTACGCATTAAGCGTCGGCATTAAGTATCATGTTTTATAAAAAGGAAAAATTTAATAAAAATATAAATTTCTGTATAATGGACGTGAGACAAAAGCAAATAATTTTTATATTTATAAGACAAACGAAAAATTTATAAACGATATATTACAACAAATTAAATGAAAATTTATATTTTCATTAAGTTTCTCTTTTTTATCAAACATAATAATGCCGACTGTTGCGTACAGTTCAACCATCACGTTTCTTAAAGAAAATGGGTGAAGGTATGATATATGAATACATAGCGAAAGAAACACATAAAAATAGCGCAGTGTCCTATCGCTTTCTCAATCGCACCCTCTGCATTCAAGCATCGAGTGAGCGAGATAGCTATGGAGACACCACTAATCGGTATCACTTCTTGTCATTTATTTTTTTTGCATCATGCGATTTTAGTAGAAGATGATAATTCATACCAGTTAGTATGCGAGAAGTCTTAAGTCTTGTATATACGATACTAGATCTCGATCCAAGTTCTCGTTTTGAGAAATGTGTGGCCAATTAATTTGCAGGTTTCATAAAAAAACGGCAATTTTATTTACTTTCTCAGGACGAGAATTCAGATCGAGATCTAGTATCGTGGATATGAGGCTTTAGTCTAGTATACGTAATGTCGCCAAAACTACCTTCGTACCTTAATTAATATACAATTTCCCAGAAGGATAAATGTGCTTTGCATAGCATATAAACATTTTATGTATACTTTGTGACATGTAGTTATATGTATAACTATATGTCAAATATTTTTTAAAATATACCATAAAGTATGTACATCAATTTACATAATACAAAGGTTATTTTAATATATGTACATATAAAGAAATGTTTCAATATATATTTATAAATACATAACCATGTCGTCAAAAATATTATAATGCAGTTACAAACTATATATCAGTAGATACGGTCAAAAGACAGTTTTGACGACATTGTATATATATTGTTACGTTCCTCGCACACTCCTCGGGAAATCTCACAATTCTCTCGCACTATCTCTCGCGTCCGAAATGAAAACGCGTGCGTAAGATGAACCAGAACTTTAATAATAATAATAGGTAAAGTAACACAACGTAATATAACAATAACTGAGATAAATGTAAATGAAAGTCCGCCGTCGGAGGAAACGTCCTCACGGCACGACAGCCCGCGGTGAACTCTAACATGGCGCCGGAAAAACATCCGCGCCCCGTTGTTTATCAACAACCCTCCTAGCGATGATATCCAAGGGATAAAACGAAGATGTTCAGGGGATGAAAACCAGGGACGTAACACTGCCCCTTCTTCGAGATTGTCGTCCCGACAATCAGAAAGAGAGACAGAGAGCCTTCAATGATGCTGTCCTTAATCTGTGCTACGATGCCGACTTCTGGACTCCGACGAATATCCTTGTTCTACCCTGGGCTTCTGCCACAGGTTACCGAACAATTCGCCTTCCGGATCCTATCGCATCTGACGCACGTCGACTCCAGAGTACCAACGAGCCTTCCTGCTCTCCCTGGACTGCTGTCTCAGGTTACCGAGCGACTTCGCCTTCTTGGTTCCAATCGACTGACAGCCACTTGACTTCAGGGTTCCGGTGAACCTTCCTGCTCTACCTGGGCTGCTGCCTCAGGTTACCGAGCGATCCACCATTGGAATCCCGTCGCGTCCTGATTCCCTGCGAACTCCAGAAAGCTTCAGACAAGGGGGGGTAACTTCCGTGGACCCATCATCCCTTACGGACTCCCCAAGTCTCCGCCTCAGCATTTGCCCAAGGTCCCGCGGGAAAACCACGGATCAAAACCGCGGGCGAGGCGGTCTTCTTAGAGTCAATCTTCCCCAAAAACCTTCCTCAAACTCCTCCTTTTCCATCAAAATAAGAACTCCCCTCTTTGGAGTTTCTGAAAAAGAGAAAACAAAATTACGCAGTAACGAACTCGCCCTGCTTCCATCCATTCAACTCTCTCTGAATTTTCCCGAAGAAATAGATATTTTCGGCTCCAATCTTTCCTAGCAATTCTAGTCCCTTTCCAGAAAAGGAGCTAACCTATCCGCATGAACAACCTTCTTCTTATGCCTAGGAGTCTTTTGAATGCAGTTAACTAAGCATCATTAAAAACTTCTTTATTATGCAATACGGTCCTTCCCAATTGCTCTGAAATTTCTGAGGCTTTCCCTTACTCCTCCGGGGATTGTAAAATCAGACTCTCCCCCCTTCCTCGAAAAAACCGTTCTAACTTTACGATCATATCTGGTCTTCATCTGCAAAGATTTCAACGCCATGTGTTCCCTAACATCGGAATGGATTTCCTCCAATTTTTTCCCTAAAATTCTCTACAAAATCCTGGAGGAAGTCTATCTTCAAACTAGGAGTTCCTTTTAAATAAATCCATTGGCAGTCTAAGCTCTCGAGCGAAATATAACTCTGCAGGTGTTACTCCCCGTGGTTTCATGCTTCGAAGATCTAAGCCAAAAGAAACATAGGGACCCATTCATCCCAATCCTTCTGATTTTCCGAATGTATTTCGCTAAATAATTAATAATCGTCTGATGTTGTCGTTCTACTTGACCATCGGATTGAGGATGAAGCGCAGTGGTCCTCGTTTTCTTAATCCCTAGGAGTTGCATTAATCCCGCAAATAGCTGAGATTCAAATTTTTGCCTTGATCCGTGTGAATTTCCAGAGGTACCCCATGCCTGGAAACCAGTGGCTTACGAAAACTTCAGCCACCAAATGGCTCTTATGTTCTTTACAGGGAAAGCTTCCACCCACTTCGTAAAACAATCAACCATTACAAGCAGATATTTATTTCCGGCCCTGGTCAATGGAAAGGACCAAGAATATCCATTTGTATCCTATCCAGGGCTTCAACGTTGTACAACTGCAAGGGAGATTTTCCTTTCAAAAAGGACCTTCTTCGAATCACAGATCTTGCAAGTTCTACACCATTTCTCCACGTCCTGTTTGCAGTTTGCCCAAAAGAATCTTTTCCGAATTTTTGCAAGAGTTTTTTATTAACTCCAAAATGTCCCTCCCGAAGGAGAATCATGAGCCTCCTGTAAGATCTCCTTAATACGTTCATGAGGAACAATAAGTTGGAGGAAACTGGTTCGTAGATTCGGGGCTTCCCATCTCTTATAAAGAACTCCATCCTTTAGGACAAGAGAATCCCAATAGGACCAATAAATTTGAGCCGAAATATTTCCAGCAGGAACCTCCGAATGCAATGGTCTTCGTCCTGTTTCTTTTGTCGTAATATAAATGAAATGTTTGAATCTCTTTGCTGCGCTTGACGCCACTCTTCAAGATTTTCTCCGCAAGTACAATACGAGCGACTTATCTTTTCTGTTTCCTCTATAGCTTCTTTTCAACTTTAGCGCAGTAGTCGCATCCGATAATCTCGCATAATCGCCTTGATAATCCATCGGCATTTCCGTGCGACTGTCCTTTTCGATGAATAATACCGAACTCAAATTCTTGAAGTCTTTCAATCATCGAGCCAGCTGTCCTTCCAAATCCTTAAAGGACATCAACCGACATTTAATGAAACATGATCGGTCCGAATTATAAACTTTCGACCTAAAAGATAGTGACGGAAAAATTTTAAAGAATCCACCACTGCCACAATTCCTCTACGAGTCACACAATTCCCGTTCGGCTTTACTAAGCACCTTACTGAAATAAGCAATCACTTTTTTCTTTCCCCGATTGCCTCTGAGATAATATTGCGCCGATACCGATATTAGAAGCCATCGGTATCTAAATAAATTCATCTTCCCCTTAGAAAAGATAAATCGGAGAAGACGATAAAATTGACTTTAATTTCTCAAACGCATGTTGGCATTCACTTCCCCTTACAAACTTAACTTGATTTTCAGTTAACACATGTTGTTTTAGCTACGGAAGAAAATCTTCACGAATTTTCTATAGTAAAGAACAAAAACCAAGAAAACTTCTCAACTGTTTTCTGTATGCGGAACCGGCCAATATCTCACGGCATTAATCTTTTTTCGGGTCCGTCGTAACGCCTACATTTGAAATTATATGTCCGAGATATTTTTACATTTTTTGAAAGAAAATACATTTTTTCGAATTTATTTTTAAATTAGCTCCTTTTAACCGCGAAAATACCAAATTTAAATTTTCTACCATTTCATCGAAAGTTTTTCCAAAAAATAAGCATCATCCAAATATACTAAACATTTTTTTTTGATAAAAGACCGTATAAAACTTTTTCCATTAATCGCTCAAAAGTCGCGGGGGCGTTACATAAACCAAACGGCATGACAGTAAATTGCCAAAGACCCTGCCGATCGAGAAAGCCGTCTTCTCTTTGTCCTCGGACCGGACTTTCAATTGCCAATAACCGCTTTTTAAATCTAGAGTGGAAAACCCAAGAGTTACCTGATAGTTGATCTAATATGTCATCTATCCTTGGAAGAGGGTATGTGTCTTTTACCGTAACATTATTTAACTTCCGATAGTCGACGCAAAACCTTATACTGCCATCTTTCTTTTTCACCTTTACTGCTGAGAAATCCATGGACTTTGTGATTCCTCTATGACTCCTTGTTCCTTCATATCCTCAATAATTTGGTCTACCTCTTTCCTTAAATGAATGGGAATACGACGTGGTGCCTGTTTAATGGGAAGAGAGTCTTTGATGTTAATAACATGTTCTACAATATTACAGTTGCCAGCCACTATATTTTCAGAAAATATATCTTGGTAATTATTAAGAAAATTGGCAAAAATTTCTTTCTCGGTATCTTTCAAATTAATTGAATTATCTTCGAAAAGTTTCTTTAAAATTATTGGAACTTCAGAAAATTCTCTATTCGTGAACAATTAAAAATTTTATTTTCATTTGATTTTAAATCTTCATTTAATTCATTAAACTCATGATCAAAAACATTTTCTAAATTAACTCTCTTAAGGAAATCAACTCCCAATATGCAATCATCGTTAATAGCGGCAACAAACATAGGAATTAAAATGCAATGTCTTCCAATTTTTACCCTAACTTCAACTTTGAAATCAATCGACACTTTTTCTCCAGTCGGATATCTCAAATTACAATTCCTTTCTCGAATCTTTCTACTCTCTTTATCAACCAATTTTCTATTCAAAAGAGAAATATCGGAGCCCGTATCTATTCTGAAAAGAACATTTTTTCCATTAACCTCACCACTGTAATAAAAGTGATTACTCCTAATTCTAGCGACATTGAAATTCGAAAATTGCCTCATCGGGGCTTCGCAAAAGAAGTCGAACTCACCCCGCAAAGTTCGACTAAACCGCGTTTCCCTTCTCTTCAGGGCATTCAGAACGGAAATGCCCTGCCTTTCCGCACGTCCAACACTCCTTTCCCCTTGAAAAAATATTACCTCGCCATTTTCCCCGCAGGACTTCCACGTTTATTCCGCGCGCCTTTCACCCTCATTTGCGTTATTTCCTTCCAATCCTTCCGCGCGTCATTCCTCTAGCCTTTTGATAATTCGCGCCATGAAATTTCCCATAAAAATTGGAATTTCCTTCCTTTCTCAAAATTCTCTCCCCTTGAATAATCTTAACTGTTTTTGCCCTTTCAACAGCCAAATTCAAGGGAGGTTATTCCTTCTAATTGAAGGGTCCTCCTCAGAATCCGTCGGAGAGAGAGGAAATAAATTGCGCGCACGCGATCTTATCCCTTACCGCGAAGGGACATTCAGGGTATGCGAGCCGCGATAGCCCTCCAACTCGGCTCCAAAAGAAGCCAAATCCTCCCCGAATTTTTGTTTTCGATTTGTAAACAAAGAATAATAATTTTGCGTACCTTCTCCAAAAATAATTCCAATTTCGATTTAATTTCCGAAAAATTTAGGTTATCGAAATTTTCCAAATTTTCTAGAACGGTACGCTTTCCCCCTCAGACTCGCGGCCAACGCAACGGTTTTCGTTGATTCGTCCCACCATTCGTGCGCGCGATCAAAGAAATTGCGAGAGGCCCTCGCAGCGGAACTTTCCGTCGAACGTGTCGGGCTTTAATTTAAAGCCCGTTCTCGCGCGAAAATCATTATTAACATCCCCACACGCTCCAGTGTCGAAAGCTCTATTTTCAGAAAGACTTAGCTGTGCGTTCTCTTCCGCGAAGAAATTCTCTGCTCCAGGCGCCGCAGCTCCTCGTCGCGCTGCTGCAACTCTGCCTCGAAGCGCTGCTGCTGCAGCTCCCGTTCCTCTCGTAGCTGGCGGATCTCGCTCAACGCCATCCGCAGCACTTCCGCCTGAGACGGCCCACGACTCGCTGTCGAACGCCCGAGTTTGCCGCGTTTTCCTCGGCGTCTTCGGCGAATGTTGAATTGCCATTTTTTTTTAAAACTCGTTGCCGCTTCAATCCCGGACGAGCCCCCAAAATGTTACGTTCCTCGCACACTCCGGAAATCTCACAATTCTCTCGCACTATCTCTCGCGTCCGAAATGAAAACGCGTGCGTAAGATGAACCAGAACTTTAATAATAATAATAGGTAAAGTAACACAACGTAATATAACAATAACTGAGATAAATGTAAATGAAAGTCCGCCGTCGGAGGAAACGTCCTCACGGCACGACAGCCCGCGGTGAACTCTAACATGGCGCCGGAAAAACATCCGCGCCCCGTTGTTTATCAACAACCCTCCTAGCGATGATATCCAAGGGATAAAACGAAGATGTTCAGGGGATGAAAACCAGGACGTAACAATATATATATATATATATATATATCATATATGTCGTCAAAATAACCTTTCTACCAATCGATATATAATTTATAAGAACATTAGGCATTTTTGACGACCAGTCGTCATGTCGTCAAATAACCTTCGTATTGCTGTAATATATATATTGAATCGTCAAAATTGCTTTTGTGACGTTTAAAAAATATATTTTTTATACACTGTCGTTGAAACTGCCTAAGCATAAAAGAAGTCGTCAAAACTACCATTTTATACTCTTTTTTTTATTCAAGAATCAAGCGGAATTTTTTATAAAGGCTTGTTGCATGATATTCTATGAGTATTTGTATATTTTAAAACCATATTTAGAAAGTGTCGTTAAAAAACTGCCCCAGGACATATATATATATATATATATAATATATATATATATATATATATATATTATTAGATTGTGGAATTCTAAGTTAAAAATACTTTATTTTATTTAAATGTACAAATTTTAGACCATGAGCCTTTCCTAAATAAAAGATTGATTTCCGAGATGCTTTTTATAAAAAGACAAATTAACGGTATAAATTTGCAGACTGACACGGAACGCTTACCCGATATTTATTCGAACATTGTTAATAATTTATCAAAAATTTGAGTGTTCTTGTTTCTCGTAATTTGAAATAACTGTCTCAATTTGCGCATGTGTTGACTTGATTTGACACCTTTATAAACGAACCTCGGCCCGTCCCGAGTACTAGTCAAATCTTATCGTTTTTGAGACGATGATCGGTCTCTCCACCCTTTGTTGGGCCAGCATTTTCGATGTTTGGGAGTAAGTTGAACCTTTCATTAATTAATTTTTTTATATTTTTTATTTTTTAACTTGTTCTTTTTATTTTATTTCAATTATATATTATTAATTTGCTGTTATTGTTTGACTTCTCTACAGACATCGTCAAAATGACATTAATAACGAGACACCGCTTCAACTATAAGATTTTTTAATTTTTTAATTCTTTACTATTGTTTCTACTTTTTAAAAATTATTGTAATAACCTGATTGTATAATCTGCCTTCTTGTTGCGCTGAAGATGACCCAAAAATAGGGTCGAAACGTTCGCGATTCGATTACATTTATATCTATTCATGAATATCTTTTTTTGAATTTTTAATAAAATATTGTGTAACGTTAACCACACTAGACTCTTATTATCAATGATATTTTTTATATTTAATTTTATATTATTATACTTTATTATATTAGCTCTATTAATTAGCTACTTATTATGATTTGG
The DNA here is from genome assembly GCA_030586385.1 of Camponotus fellah. Classification (NCBI taxonomy): domain Eukaryota; kingdom Metazoa; phylum Arthropoda; class Insecta; order Hymenoptera; family Formicidae; genus Camponotus; species Camponotus fellah. The sequence goes on from JAPIVC010000771.1 coordinate 8,896, forward strand.
TTTACGAAATCTTTTAAAAGATTCTGTGCATTCTATAATATGTATAATATTGTATGCATTTCCTTGAAGGAAAAATCAAGAGAGTCATCAAGTAAAGCCGTAGCTGCTTTAAACGTTACATTGTTAACTCCATGATGAGAAAGATTTGTTTATGGAATTTTTTCATAACAGCTTCATTAAAGGTATCTTATGACTTGTTGATTACCCCAATTTTGAGATCAAACCATTTTCATCCTGCTAATAGCTACTGAAAGCTTGATGTTGGAAACTGAACCATGGAGGTCTGCAATTTCTGTCAATTTTATTAATTCAAAGTTTAACATTTTTTCCATCAATATAATTAAATTCAGGAATTAGAGATATTAAAAATTTGATATCTTGAACAATATATTTTTGGGATGCAGAATTGACTACGGAAGAACTCTGAGAATTCCAAACTAAATTAGCCTGGGCTTGTGAAATGGCCGTCATTAAAATCAGTTGCTACACAATTTGATTCTCAGATATTATGAACTGAAAACATCTCATACGATGCATTATATTCTATAGGAGATGTTGCAGCATTTTTGTGTGAAGGAATATTACTTGATATATCTGTTTTAGACGACTTTGGAAATGACGATTCACCTTAAACTTCATCAAGGTGATCGGATCGTAAATTATCCGGTAGATGATTAGCAATATATTCCACCAGATTATGTATACATTTGCTTCTAGAAGTAGCTGATGTGAATCCATAATTACATATCTCTTCCTGTAGTTGCTCGAAAGATAAATCTTCAATACGATTGCGGTTCATTTCGGTAACGACGCAAAGCAAAAGAAAATCATAAAAACAGACAAACCATAAGAAAGCAACAGGAAGGCGCACCACTTTAAGGCTAGTATTACATACTTGTCGTACGACAAATTTTTTAATCATGTTTATTGATTGCAGGGTAGAGTTGATAGAAATGTTCTATCCTGTAGCAAAAAAAAACATGCTTAAAAAATTTATTGTACGATAAGTATAATACTGGTCTAATCCTATAAGATTATGAACTTATTAAAGTCTTACAATACTATTCAAAATATGTATACTTTAAAATTTTTTATTTTAAATAATCTACGCGCAAGAAGATAAATGTTTATTTTTCTGAAACATTTTATAAAATTTTATATAGCAGAAATGATGTTAATAAACTCTCGCTCAATAAAATCTTCTAAACAATTATCTTATTACTTATTAAGGTCAGCATCTCTTTTTTCTTAAGAACTCCAAAATAGAATTAATAACTTTCAGCTATTTTACATCAATACTAAATAGTATTTTATTGCATAGAGCTACATATAATAATGTTACATAAAAACAAAGTAAAAAAATTTCTAATAATATATCTACTTTTTATATCTACTTTTATACCTATATTACATAAAACATTCTTAACTGCTGTAGCAGTAAACTAATGTACAATTGAAAATAAAAAAGGTAGCGTACTTATATTGAAATATTAGAAATATATTACTTAGTTATGTTCTAATATTACTACATATTGTCCATATACAGGGCGATTAGGAATACGTTCCTTAAAATAACGTCAATTATTAAAAGTTATTACGTTAATAAAGGATACCTGATATAATTCTAAAACATTTTCTTCTTTATCAAAATATTATTTAAAGCATAATTTTATGTTATAAGATAAAATACTTAACGACTCATGCGGTGGTAATCACCCGTCGGGCGATCAGCTGCGCCCGCGCTCGTAGCGCGCCGCACCGCTCCTGCCTGCCTTCTGTACCCGACGCGTGATTTACTAAATATTTTTGCTCATAATTCAAAAACTACGCTTCAAATCAAATTTTGGTAAAGGAAAAATTGTCTTAAAATGGTGTCAGGAATACGTCATTTTATAGACGGAAGGTTGTTCGGGATCGCCCTGTATATCCTAATATTGCTATATATTACTTAATCATGTTCTAATAATATCTAGTTAATATTAGAAATATATTACTTAGTTAATTTTCTTTTATTGGGAGGAACGTATTTAAATACAATAAATAATCGTTTTATATTGGTCGATCATTAAGGCTAGTTTATGTAAGCAATAACCGTAAATTTTTACAATTTATACAAACATCCGAAAATTTTAAAAGCTGTTTAAACAACATAATATATACAATGTCGTCAAAACCATTGTACCATTGTACTGTATTGATTAATATATAGTTTTTCGGATAGACAAATGCGCTTAACATCTCCATGCGGTCTGGGATGAAATATTGCATTCTTTACGAAAATTACATGATGATGAAAGCAAAAGAATGAGAAAATGTGATAAATGCGATTAACAGTCCTTATAGTTGTCTCGGTCGGCGCTTGAATGCAGAGAGTGCGAGTAGGAAAACGATAGGACACTACGCTGTTTTTATGTGTCTTCTTTACGTTGTTCATATATCGTAATTTCTTTCATTCTCTTTAAGAATCGTGACGATTGAATCGTACGCATTAAGCGTCGGCATTAAGTATCATGTTTTATAAAAAGGAAAATTTATAAAAAAATATAAATATTTCTGTATAATGGACGTGAGACAAAAGCAAATAATTTTTATATTTATAAGACAAACGAAAAATTTATAAACGATATATTACAACAAATTAAATGAAAATTTATATTTTCATTAAGTTTCTCTTTTTTATCAAACATAATAATGCCGACTGTTGCGTACAGTTCAACCATCACGTTTCTTAAAGAAAATGGGTGAAGGTATGATATATGAATACATAGCGAAAGAAACACATAAAAATAGCGCAGTGTCCTATCGCTTTCTCAATCGCACCCTCTGCATTCAAGCATCGAGTGAGCGAGATAGCTATGGAGACACCACTAATCGGTATCACTTCTTGTCATTTATTTTTTTGCATCATGCGATTTTAGTAGAAGATGATAATTCATACCAGTTAGTATGCGAGAAGTCTTAAGTCTTGTATATACGATACTAAATCTTGATCCAAGTTCTCGTTTTGAGAAATGTGTGGCGAATTAATTTGCAGGTTTCATAAAAAAACGGCAATTTTATTTACTTTCTCAGGACGAGAATTCAGATCGAGATCTAGTATCGTGGATATGAGGCTTTAGTCTAGTATACGTAATGTCGCCAAAACTACTTTCGTACCTTAATTAATATACAATTTCCCAGAAGGATAAATGTGCTTTGCATAGTATATAAACATTTTATGTATACTTTGTGACATGTAGTTATATGTATAACTATATGTCAAATATTTTTTAAAATATACCATAAAGTATGTACATCAATTTACATAATACAAAGGTTATTTTAATATATGTACATATAAAGAAATGTTTCAATATATATTTATAAATACATAACCATGTCGTCAAAAATATTATAATGCAGTTACAAACTATATATCAGTAGATACGGTCAAAAGACAGTTTTGACGACATTGTATGGGAAGGAAAAAGAAAAAAAAAAAAGAAAAAAAAAAGAAAAAAGAAAACAAAAAAGAGGGAAAAAACAGGGAAAAGAAACCACGCACAAGAGCAAAAAAAAAGGGAAGAAAGAAGACGGACAAAAAAAAAGAAAGAAAGAAGGAAAATAATCCAAAGCAAAAAGAAGAACAAGGAGAAAAGAACAAGAAGACAAAAAAAAAAGAGAAAGGAACATTGAAAGAAAAATAGAAGAAAAACAAAAACACAGACAAAAAAATTACACACAAAAACAAGAAAAAGAGAAAAACGCAGGGGGAAAAAAAGGAGACAGAAACAAAGAGCGAGAGGGAGGAAAAAAAGAAAAGAGAAGAAAAGACAGGAAGAAAAAAGAAGGAGAAAAAGAAAAAAAAGACCAAAAGGCAAAGAAGGGAGAGGGAAGGGAAAAAAGAAAAAAAAAAAAAAAAAGAAAAAAAAAAAAACAAGAAAAAGGAAAAAGACAAAAATACATGAAAACTCATTAATCATAAACCAGACAAAAACATCAAATAACCCAAGGAAACAACCCCAATAGCAAGGGGCAACAAACAAGGAAAAGAAGCCAATTTTACCCAACTAACTGAAAAGAACTTTCCAGGGCAAAACAACGCGACACCCTTTACAACCAATTTTCTATCAAAAGAGAAAACGGAGCCCGTACAGAGCAAACCCACCACGAAAAAAGGAACCAACAGCGACAGAAACGAGCCCAGGGGCAGCGAAAGAAGCGAACCACCCCGCAAAGCGACAAACGGCCCAGGGCAGGGGCACGCCAACCGAAAAAATACCCGCCACCCGCAGGACCCACGACGCGCGCCCCCCAGGACCCAACGCGCGCACCCCAGCCGAAATCGCGCAGAAAAAAAAGGAACCCCCAAAACCCGAAAATCTTAACTGTTTGCCAACAGCCAAACAAGGAGGACCCAATGAAGGGCCCCAGGAGCGGAGAGAGGAAAAGGCGCACGCGACACCCACCGCGAAGGGACAAGGAGCGAGCCGCGAAGCCCCCAACGGCCCAAAGAAGCCAGAATGTTCGATTTGAAAAAAGAAAATAATTTGCGACCCCCAAAAAGAATCCAATCGATTAATTTCCGAAAAATTTAGGACGAAATTTCCAACAAAGGAGCCCCAGACGCGGCCAACGAGGGGAGCCCAAAGGCGCGCGACAAAAGAAAGCGAGAGGCCGCGCGGGCGAAGGGGGCAAAAAGGCGCGCGAAAACAATAACACCCCACACGCCCAGGCGAAAGCCATTCAGAAAGACAGGGGCCCCCGCGAAGAAACGCCCAGGGGCGGGGCGCGGGGGGGGCAGCCACCGCAGCCCGCGAGGCGGCCCGAGACCGCGCGAACGCCCGAGGCGCGCGGCGCCGGCGAAGTGAAGCATTTTTTAAAACCGGCCGCCAACCCGGACGAGCCCCCAAAAGCCCGCCCCGGGAACCAACCCGCACACCGCGCCGAAAGAAAACGCGGCGAAGAGAACCAGAACAAAATAATAATAGGAAAGAAACAACGAATAAACAAAACGAGAAAATGAAAGAAAGCCGCCGCGGAGGAAACGCCCACGGCACGACAGCCCGCGGGAACCAACAGGCGCCGGAAAACACCGCGCCCCGGTACAACAACCCCCCAGCGAGATACCAAGGGAAAACGAAGAGAGGGAGAAAACCAGGGCGAACAAATATATATATATATATATACATATATGTCGTCAAAATAACCTTTCTACCGTTTCCAATCGATATATAATTTATAAGAACATTAGGCATTTTTGACGACCAGTCGTCATGTCGTCAAAATAACCTTCGTATTGCTGTAATATATATATTGAATCGTCAAAATTGCTTTTGTGACGTTTAAAAATATATATTTTATATACACTGTCGTTGAAACTGCCTAAGCATAAAAGAAGTCGTCAAAACTACCATTTTATACTCTTTTTTTATTCAAGAATCAAGCGGAATTTTTTAGAACGGCTTGTTGCATGATATTCTATGAGTATTTGCGCATATTTTAAAACCATATTTAGAAAGTGTCGTTAAAACTGCCCCAGGACATATATATATATATATATATATATATATATATAGATTGTGGAATTCTAAGTTAAAATACTTTATTTTATTTAAATTTACATGGTGACTACTCTGTAGCAAACTTTGGAAAGCAGCGCACCAGAGAAGCGGATAATTAAAATTAGCAAGAACGACAGAAATGAACTGGTCGTTATAAAAGATATGTACTCAATTTTATTTATTAGTAATATATATACAAAGTGTCCGTCGATTTTCGACCTTAACGAAATAAATAAGTAGATTGGCTCAAATTAAGAAGAAATGATCTATATTGTTTTGGGATTGTCAAAATAATTACGGAAAAATTAAATAAAGAAGATCGACCAATCTGCGTGAGTAGAAGCGCGCGGCGACGAGAGTCGTCCCACTGTAATCCGATACTAGTCGCGCGGCGAAGCGGTGGGCGGGTCACTCTCCGAGACATGATGGTGGTTTGCGATATATCGCAATACCGTGCCGAAAAATGATGCGTCCTTTTAAAATTGATGATGACAGTACCTTTACAAAAATTGATCCGTGATTGAAAATCCCTCGATAAAATGTATTGCACACATTGATAATGATACGTTAATAAAATGCTTCAAGAATCCTTTCTTCATCTCGTACGAAAGCAACCTGCTGGACCGATTATCCTGATATTATGCACGACACGCAGTTTCACACAATTATTGCACAACACATAAAATTGTATAGCCACTTGGTTTTCGTTAACGCCTGGGAAATGATTCCATAATTTTTTACATTTACGATGTATTCAGTAATGTATAGTAATGGTAATGGTATAGTAATGGCGTATAGTAATGGCATTTTGAATAATTTTCAAATTGAGAGTGGAATAGGCTTATGGAGGAAACCACTATAAAAAAAGCACACCATGCTACCCGCAAGGTGGTGTGGAAATGATAGCGCATTATTTTCTCGCTACTAAAAGGATGGTCATTTTTCGACGCGGTATTGCGATATATCATCATCATGTCTCGAGCGACCCGCCCACCGCTTCGCCGCGCTCGTAGTATCGGATTACAGTGGGACGACTCTCGTCGCCGCGTGCTTCTACTCACGCAGATTGGTCGATCTTCTTTATTTAATTTTTCCGTAATTATTGCGACAATCCCAAAACAATAGATCATCATTTTCTTCTTAATTTGAGTCAATCTACTTATTTATTTCGTTAAGGTCGAAAATCGACGGACACCCTGTATATATATATATATATATATATATATATATTATTATACGAGAATATATATATACTTTCTTCTATTCTTTTACTTCTTTTCGTTTGTACTGAGGTGGATCGAGTAGCTGAGGTACAAATAAATAAAGTAGTTAGGAGAAAAGGAGAAAATATATCTTTATATTTTAATTTTATAGAAATAAGATTAATATTAATATTACAATTTATAGGTATGTAATGAAATTAAATATAATTTTATAATACTATTAACATTCTGATTTGATGTAGATTTATATGTAGATAAATCTTCATATATATTATAAAATTATGTAATATGATAAATATATGTAAAATTTTTATTATAGTTTCAAAAATATATAAATATTATATATAAATATATAAATATATATATTTTGTTTATCTTTAAACAATGACATATTTATTGATATATGTTTTTGTATATTATATATATAACATAGTATGATGTTATTTGTAATTCTAGTTTAATATATTAATTATTTAATATAATTATATTATATAATATTATATATTTTAATAATTATAATTTCTATCTGTTTTCTTGAGCATATATAATAATCTTGAGCATATATAATTTTTAACATTTTTTATGTATTTTATTTTCTTTATTTTCTTTTTTATATATTTTATTTTTTATTATATGTAATATATTTTGTATAACAATTATTTACTTTCTTATTTTATATATTTTTTTTTAATATATTTTTAACAATTTATTTTTATATATTTTTCATTAAAATACATTTTAAGTTAATATTGTATGTATCATGAGTTAGAGTTAGAAAGAGAGGATAGAATGAGTATGAAAGAATAAGCGAGATAGAAATTCAGATGGCGTTACTGGTGAACTTACTTATTTCGCGCACTCCATTTTAGCCAACACTGACATCAAAAAAGGTCATCCCGACAGGGAGTTGCGCTACTGTATATACTGTGCTACTACTATAATAGGCGTCAAAGCTAGAACACTTATATTTTCTGGTGCATTAAGCTTACCCGAATTAATTTTTATTGGTATCGAATCGAATGGATTCATCGATAATTGATCAAAGTAAAAACTGCTTAAAGTAAACTTCAACTTGTACTCTGTAAATGGTGTCAAGTTCTGAATCTCGTAATATCACTCGTATGTCTGCACATTGAATTTCTCAGACTTGTTGAGATTGTTGTCTAAACAGCTTACGGAGATAGTATATATAGTATTTGGTAAATTATATTTTTGCATCCACTCTTTACAACTGGCTCCGGAAGATTTACAATGATGCTATTTATCGTTGCAGTCACATTTTCAAAATTATAAACTTTTCCATAAGGTGTCAGACATCTCATTGGAGGATATGGTTGTAAAAATTTATCAAAAACGTAAATTCTAATTAAAAAATATTTATCTGAGCCTATAATTATCTTTTCAACATATTCGTCTACATTTACGCTTTTGAGACAAATATGTGATAATCGTATTTCTTTTTCGAAACGTGGATATAATAAGTATATTGAAGCCCATTAGCATTATATGTTAAAATGTAAATGTTTGTTTTGCCAATTGTCATAAATCGGAATTTGACATTATCATTTATGTTTTCCGTGTGTAAAATCGTATTGCACATAGAAAGTGTTTGTCACAAATATGTGATAATCAGTTATCCAGTAAATTAACGGTTTCTCATTATTCATGTTATCAATTATTATACAGGGTCAATTTTCGATCTTAACGAAATAAATAAGTAGATTGGCTCAAATTAAGAAGGAATGACTTGTATTGTTTTGGGATTGTCGGAATAATTAAGGAAAAATTAAATAAAGAAGATCGGCCAATCTGCATGAGTAGAAACGCGCGGTGACGAGAGTCGTCCGATACTACGAGCGCGGCGAAGCGGTGGGCGGGTCACTCTTCGAGACATGATGGTGGTTTGCGATATATCGCAATAACGCGCCGAAAAATGACCCGTCCTTTTAATGGCGAAAAAATGATGCGCTATCATTTCCACATCATCTTGCGGTAGATAGTATGGTGCGCTTTTTTCATAGTGGTTTCCCCCATAAGCCTATTCCATTCTTAATTTGAAAATTATTCAAAATGCCATTATTATACGCTGAATGTATCGTAAATGTAAAAAATTGATGATGACAGTACCTTTACAAAAATTGATCCGTGGTTGAAAATTCCTCGATAAAATGTATTGCACACGTTGATAATGATATGATGATAAAATGCTTCAAGAATCCTTTCTTCATCTCGTACACGAAGGTGCACTGTTGGACCGGTTATCTCGATATTATGCACGACACTCAATTCAACATAATTATTGCACAACACGTAAAATTGTACGGCCACTTGGTTTTCGTGCACGCTCGGCAAATGATTCCATGTATGGGGGAAACCATTATAAAAAAAGCGCACCATGCTATCTACCGCATGGTGGTGTGGAAATAATAGCGCATCATTTTCTCGCCACTAAAAGGACAGGTCATTTTTCGGCGCGGTATTGCGATATATCGCAAATTACCATCATGTCTCGGAGAGCGATCTGCCCACCGCTTCGCCGCGCTCGTAGTATCGGATTACAGTAGGACGACTCTCGTCGCCGCGTGCTTCTACTTATACAGATTGGCCGATCTTCTTTATTTAATTTTTCGTTAATTATTGCGATAATCCCAAAACAATACAGGTCATTCCTTCTTAATTTGAGCCAATCTACTTATTTATTTCGTTAAAGTCGAAAATTGACAGCCTGTATAATTCACATAAGACATACGATGAAATTAACAAAGGGATGAATATATCTGAACAATTTGCACATTTTTTCCATCGAAATGATATTTCATCATATCATATTCTTTGTTCGTCCAACTGTGTGATATGCGATATAAAATTCTAAAAAGTATATAACTATTTTACTCATTATAAAACATTATTTTAACAAAAACAGAAACTTATATGTAGTAAAAATTGGAAATTCTTATAATTATATAATTACTTATTATTATTTTTTACTTATGATCTTAATTATAAAACCACATAAAATTATAAAAAAAATACAAATTTTCATAAATCTTTAATAGAAAATTATTTTTTCAGGTAAACAGTAGTAAACGTACTCCATAGACGGTGATACAATTAAAAGGAAAAAAAAGTTTCTTTTGCTTTGAAAATCTCATCAAATTTAATTATGCCATATTCCCACATTGTTAAGTTGAACTTTACAATGAAAGAGTCCATCATAACAGGTTAAATGCATGTTAATCAAAGCTAGCTATTTTTGTAATATTATTTTCAGTAATCTCCAATGCCATTAAATTATTATTTTCGTGTATCCAATAAATTCTATGTTATTGTGCCCAGTAAGCGACATCTTTTATGCCCGATTATTCAACGAGATTATTAATAATATTTGAATCTAAGTCCCATATGTTGATGCCAGCATTCGTTAATAATAATAATAATTTGTAGATATTGGATTTTCATGTGTAATCGATACATATCGATACGATTAAATCCGAATAAGGACCAGCAATAACTTCGTAGCACGTACTCGGAAATATGACGTATTAGGTTTAAGATTGTACACCGTGTGCTCTAATTTTATAGTTGTGATATTTTTATCATTGCAGATTTGAATCTCTTTTAAGTCCTTGATGAAAAAACGTTGCACTGTATTCTTGTTATTTCATCAGTAAATTCAGATTGATTCCATTTGTAAAAAAATAAAATTTTAGCCATTTTATATTTAACAAAATTAAAACAGAATTAACATTTTGATATAATTATGTTATTGAATTTAAGGAAAAGAGAGAAAAATGAAAGAATACAAACTGAGAATTTAGATTCTTTATCTCAATGTCACAAAAATGTCTTTTACTTTTTTTGTGAATTAATTGTCGAATTGTACAAATGCTCTGAGAGATGTTGGTTTGTTCAAACTATTTTCTAGAGATTTTAAGATTGCACATATTAACATAATTATATACAGGGTGGCCGATTTATCTGAAGACATTGAAATATCTCGAAAATCAAGCCCGAGAGAGAAAAATGTTTCAGACAAAAGTTGTATAGTTTCGAGGGGGTTATAAGAGGGTATCATTGGTTTGACCTGGAAGAGTCATTTGAAGGTCATGTGAAGGTACTTCAATTTTTTAAATGGAACACCCTATATATTTTTGCATATTCTTGCAGCTCATCTTGAGAGCTTTCCAAAACACTATAATAAAATATTTCTTCATCGAAGCACTTTTCGAGTTATGAGACTTGAAATAATTTCTTAATTTTACATAAATCATAAAATATCTAGTAAAATATTCATTTTTCAATTATCTTACCTTAATACTTTTATGTACAAAATAATGAGAGAAATCAATTGGTGTAAAGAAAACATATAGTTGTTTCTAAGGAAAAATATGTAAGTTTGCATTTAACAATTCCTTATTTTTTCTCCAGGAACACATATTATAACTATGATAATACCGAAAGGAACTACAGGAAAAATACAACCATTAGATGTTTATGGATTCAGAATTTGGAAAAATTTTGCTAAAAGATTTTCAGATATAGTTTTACTGTTGGAAAGTAATATAAATTTACATGAACGAAATAATATAATAAAATTACAATCTTTGATATATAATCAATTGTCATCTTTACGATATCAAAACTTATTTAAATATTCGTGGTTTAAAAGTGATTATACGAATGAAAGACCAGACGAATTTGAAAATCCAATACACTTTAGTTTTGATGAAATTTCAACAAAATGTAATATCAAAGGTTGCAATAATATAGCTGTAATAAAATGTTTTTGGTGCAAGAAGTCATTATGCTTGAAACATTTTTTTGTCGAATATCATTATTGTAATGTGTATAATGAGTGAATAATATAAAATATAAATATATGTTTTTTAAATCTAAATATGTACAATATGTAATTATAAATACATAGAAAACAAATAAAAATTATACATAAACATTTTTTATATATCTTATTGTTCGACGGTAATTACTTACGCACATAGCACGGATGAGCGTATATACGGGAGCGTTTATAACTAATTTTCGAAAATGATATTTCGTAACATAACTTTATTACACATGGTTGAATTTGGAAAAAAATAAGTTTTAAATTAAGTAAAAAAATTTTAATTTTGAAAAAAAAATTAAGTGGTGGGGGTTTCTAAAAAAAGAATAAAAAATAAAAAAATTTTGTTCATATAACTTTTAAGTATTCTTCAAGCCATTAAAATTTGTTGCACGTTTTTTTTCTTTAAATCTTATATAGTGTAGTAGATATTCGATTCTAAAGAAAAATACCGTTTTTTTTCAAAAGGGTGTTTCACCCCTTAAAACTGAAAATCCACACATATAAAAAAATACGTGTCTTTTAGATTTGTGTATTTAACAACATATTTGAAGGAGAATCAAATCGGTTCCGGACAGTTATGATACTTCCCTTGTCAGTAAATCAGAAAGAACAATTTAATGTGAAAATACTCTGATAGAAATTGCTTAGCCGCGGCATAACAGTTGTCACCGTAAGTTTATTACGTCACAGCCTTATTTTCAAAACTGAAAAGATCCACACCAAAACCACGATCGCGGCCGATCTATAATATTATTATAAAATTAAACGAGCGCAGATTTGAATTTGACTGGGCTTCTGTGGTCCATACTTGCGCCACATCAGATGCTCAGACATTTTTTCGCTTTGTCAAAAAAGATAACATAAAAAGGACACAATATATGACGTGTTTCTTCACTTGCTGTAATGCGGCGACACCGACTTAACTAAACTCGTATTCAATTTCCTTTGTGGTAAAGTGTGTATAAAGGACTAGTACACACATGAGATCTAAAGTATATTTTTTTTCTTTTGTAAGTAGTATCGCCAAAAAGAGAACGCTGCTCACACGTACACGATCAGAGAGCCATGGCTCTCTGATTGTGTGCGAGTAAACCACGTTTTCTTCTTAACATCACTTTATCAATTTAATTTAGTGTAATTTCTGACAAACTGAATTAAAAAAAAAAATGATTAATAAATGTGGATTTCAGAATTTTTTTTTCAGTTTTAGTAATATTTTTAGGTGATTTGATGCTGTGTAGGAAGTTTTTTTTAATAGTCAAATAGTTCGATAGTATTTTTTCGTAAAGCAATATTATGCTACTACAGTAATTCCGCTTCTGCCCTATGACAATACCTTACTAGGACCATGTTAATGCTATGTTAACATCACACAAAATTCATTTGAATGTGGCGCCAGCGGGCAAAACGTGACGATTTCGAGAATGGCGCTTAGCAGCATGTCATGCCAGTTCCTTAAGTGACAGTGTGGCCGCTGGTCAGTGCCAAACGCTCGATCAAAATTTTTGCCAGAAAAAAGGAAAGAGAAGAAAATAATTGTAAACTATGGAAAGATGGAAATTAGCACAGTATTGACCTTTAAAAAAATAATATAAGAATTTTTTGCGTCATTTAAGATTTAGAAAAGTAATCGTTAATTCATGTCAGAAACGAATAAATAACTTTTAATAAAAGAGAAGTACTTATTGAAAATTTCTATGAAACTTAAGAAATCAGAAGTATAATATTTGCAATTGCTTTGAAACGAAGTAGCAAATTAATAAAATTGAGACTTTATCTTAAATCATGAAAATTTTTATATACAATGTTATGTTTATATTATATTATGCTTTTCTATTTCTTTTTTGACGGAATTAGAATTTATATTCTTCTCACTACTAGAAGATATTTTTAGATTTCTACTCTTTTTTTAATTTAATCGTCGAACACGCCATATAATTACTATGACGCCATATATTTACACTTTTTGGTCATAGATTTTGTTATTAATGTTATATGCATTTTTTGCAACTTACCGATAGATTCTGAGATGATAGAAGTATTTGCATGTGTAACTTTATTGACTTCTCGCTCATTTCTCACAGTACTATCAGAGTGACTGCAGTCAGATTTGAAATTTAGCATATGATGATCACTTTTCTCGGACATTGAAATATCCTTCATAAAGTATAACATACGAAAAGCATTAAGTGAATATCGTTGAAGTTGTTCCTGGTGCTTTTAATGATAAATTATATAAATTATAAAATTAAACGAAAAATTGCCACTCGTTTTTTGTTTGTTTAATAATACCGGTTTGAATATATACTAAAATAGGCGTCAAGAGGAGATCCTCTTGGCGCTGTATTCTGAAGATAAGTGGTATATTCTTAAGTTGAGAATACAATTTTTTCAGTGTACCATTCCTAAATGATGTATATTGAATGTGATGTAGTTTTATTTATATCGTAAAATTTATATTTTATTTATTTTTTAAGATATCATGTATATCAAACATAATTCATATCAAAAAGAAAATCAATCATTAGGTTAACAAGAGATAAGGAGAATTCATAACAGCTTTTAGCAAATAGTACAAGCGAAAGTATAGCTCTTTGCAATTATTAAAACAATTTTGTCTAACGATTTAATTCTTTCTCATGATAATTAGTTAATTCTTCTCGATTTTACCGTAATTCAAATTTTTTTTCAAAAATTTGCCGACATTATTAAAAAAAATTATATTAATGTTTGTACTTCAAGAATAAAAAGGTTAAAAATTGTGTTTTTTTACAGTTATTAAGTATTAGTCATAGAATTATATAAATTATATAAATTATATAAATTATATTATATTATATAAATTATTTTATTTATTTATAATTTTTTCAAGTTTTTTCTCGATTGTCATTATATTTTTAACAACAAATCCTAGAAATGATAATATAAACCGATGATATAAACCGATAATGCTTCGATAAGAATATGTGCATAAAATATATACTTATATATACTCATACTAATAATTATATATACACATGGACAGGAGTATAGAAAAAATATATAAAATATATAAAAATATATATTATCATTTATTTTTAATTACACTAGCTGGAATAACATTCAATTGTTTCTTAATCAAGTGAAAAATATCTCTTACCTGCGTGTTTAAATCCGAACATATAGAATCACTTTCTTTCTGGAGGCTATTTGAAGTGGTATAATCGTTCGGCATGATAGTTACCTTTGTCAGTACTAAATCTTTCAATAAAACACAAAATTGTTCCAAACATAATTTGCATTTTTCGTAAACGTTTGGACTCAATCGGTTTCCGATGATTCCTCAATTAGTTGTTTTTCTCACTCTACTAATTTTGATGTGTTAATCGAATTATATATACATTTAATATATACATACATTTTCGATAAATTCCTTAAAACTCAGTTCTAACGAATCGCAAGTTATTATCTTCTAATATTATGTTTTTCGATTTCTCTTTATGGTCACGATTACAGTATATATTTTAAGATTAAATTAGAGAATTCTTAGTAAATAAATAATTTATATTTTTTTAGGAGAACAAATGACAATGCAAAATGATACATATTCATTGGATTGTATCGCGAATACAGGAATATAATTATTATCAGCTTTTTTTTCATTAATATTATAGTAGAAAAACATCGATAAAACCACAATCAAATTACAAACAATAAAAGAAGTTATAGAATTATAGACCTTATAACATTTTCAGCCATATTCAAGCACGTGCGTGAAATCGAATTCACTTAAATATTTACTATATCTTTGATTTTATTAAATATATAATTATGAAAATTCGTTCGTACGATTGTGTTACTATATACAATTGTGTTACTAAACTGCTTTTCAAAATCCACTATTCGTACACAATTTTTTGTAATATTCATATGATGCAGTTTGAATCAAACGATAAGTAACGCGGCAGTGTGTTTGGCTAGCGATTACAATAGTAACTGACTTCGAATGATCAATCTGATCATGTGTTGCCATGACGTTTTATTAGCTGCATTCCGTTGTAATTTATTTTTCTCTGCGGAGATACTCACGTCATTTCAAAAAGATTTCATTAAAATCTTTAAATATTGTTTCACAAAAAAGTTATATATGTATAAAAATTGTTTCACAAAAAAGTTATATATGTATAAAACAAAAATATGTTCTATGCGTAAATAAAAATAATTATATGTATGTATAATTGTTTAATAAATTTTATTATAAACTTTTTATATTAATTTATTTCTGAGTATCTTCTCTTTGGCATAAGAGGCATGTTTACCATATAAAAAGATATTCTGATTATACGAAAAGTAATAATGGATTTAAGAAGTTAATGGATTAAAGAAGTGATTTATATGTTTTCTATGACATTCATATAATGCACAGTTTGATAGTTAAATGACATATATACAACATTTTTATTTCAAAAATATTTTTAAGAGTAATATAAAATATTAAACTTCTTCATTTAATTTATTTAAAAAAATAATTTAAATAATATAAAAATATTTTTCAAAAATATTTTTATATTATTAAAGAAACATTTTGCTAAGAATAATTAAGAATAATTCTGTGTGCTTAAAATAACTAAGAATAATGAAACAAGTATTTATATAATGATTTCTTTTTAAATTCATGCATAATAATAGACATATTTTCAAATATTTTATAAACTTATAAAACTTTATTCCCTGCACAGCAATGATATATGTATGTACAAAGATTTATATGTATAGTTTGAAATAAAGGGAAAACATAATATAAGAAAAGCTTGAAAAGAAAATTACAATTGTGTATTAATATTTCTGAATTTATAAAATAGTTAATATTACATTGAAAAGTACAGATCTTATATAATATATAAAACACAAAAGTACACATGTGGAATATCTAATAAGTATCGTAAGAAAATAAACATTCAAGTATTCAACATATCATCTCTTCTACGTCACTTCTTAGAACTATAATATTTTCAAGACAAAATTTGAAGTTTGATTTAATTTCGGCTACATTGCAAAAAGACAGCGTTAATATCAAATGGATAGTTAACCTTTAATTACGCATTGTTAATAGATGACGACGAAACACAACGTTTTATGACACGAGACTGTCGTCAATAAATAACTTAAGATATGCTATGATGCCTGAAGTAGCACACATTCGTTTTATATACGTTTCTTAAATGTATCCAATATTTTTTAATCATAAAACATTAATAATAAATGTTTCTATAAAACCGTTTTTAAAGCTATTGTTAAGGAAACATATTTTTTACGTTTCTAATATATACAAAATAAAAACTAATTTTTATTAATTTCCAATTATATATACGCATATATATACATATACACATACATACATAAATTAACACACACACACACACACACACACACATACAAACATATATATATATATATATATATATATATATTGTGTGTGTGTGTGTGTGGTGTGTGTGTGTGTGTGTGTATTAATATATATTATTTTTTGTATATATTATTTATATTATTTATTTATTACGTTATATATACTCGTATATATTCTGTATCACAATAATATGTCCATTAGAGTTAATCATTTGCGTTGAAATCAGATAAATCTTATTTTATAAAATAATTATTGTTTTTATGACACACAATTACATAATTGTTATATATATTATTATTATTATTATTATATGTTATATATATTATTTAGTGTTTTCAGATTGTTATTGTTCTCAAGCTGTTTTACATCTTTATTATACATAATTCTATTATTGTATTGTGTTCTCATTCAATTTAAATATTTCCGTGTATTTCTACACAAATATGAAACGTAAATGTTCGTATTCTAAAAGACATATTCGTCGTTTGATTCACAATGAATGCTTATTTTTGAAAAGAGGAATACATACAAAATTGCCATAACAGCTAAATAATCCTAATAATTATTCTACTAATTATGATCAATGTAATATTGACGAAACATAATGAATTATGCAATTCATAATCCAGTAATAAAACTGAATCAATTCCATATATAGGTGAATATAAAATTGGTTAAGTTTATTTTTAAAAGCTATTTTCATAGTAAAATTATATTAACTATAAATAATTTTAAATATACAACTTTTATTTAATGTTATTTATAGTTAATATAATTTTTCTGTGAAAATATAGATTTTATATTACACTTAATAACATATAATAATTTTATCTCTTGTTTTTAAATAAAATATATGATGTTAATAATTATTGAACTATTTGAAATTTTGGAATATAAAATGTGACTAGAGTATTCTTTATAAGTATAATTTTTAAAACTCAGCACATTATGAATATAAAAACATAATAACACACACACACACACACACACACACACACACACACACACACACACACATATGTATTATACTGTATACTATATATTGTATATTTATATAGGCATATATATTTATATATTTTTAAAGAATACGACGCTGACAGTAATAATATTTCCAGCAAACGAAGAGCGTCATTACCACAATCATTCAATTATGCAGAAAAAATAAATGATGACGTATCTTTCGATGAAAATGAAAATATAACATTAGATTGTGGAGGTTTAGAGAACGATGATTTGAATAATTTTTCCGAAGATCAGTATCGACAAGAATTTGTTAGCGAAATTTCAATGTGGGCAGTTGAGTTTGTTTCTACAATTCCGCTTGCAGCAGTTACTGCTTTGCTTAAAATTTTGTGCAAATATACAGAAGCTCCTTTTCCAAAAGATGCTCGAACATTACTACAAACACCTCATACGATTATTATTTCTACAATGGCTAACGGGCAATATTGTTATTTAGGATTAAAAAGAGCAATTATTAAGATAATTGAAAAATATTTACAACTAGGATTTGAAACACGCACTGTAAATCTAATGTTTAACATAGATGGTGTTCCTTTAGGACATTCTAGTGAAAAAAGTTTGTGGCCTATCTTATGTTCCGATTTTCTTACAAAATAAGTTTTTCTTATCGGTATTTACTGTGAAGGTAAACCAAAGAATTCTAATGATTTGCTTCAACAAACTGTGAATGAAGCAACATATTTTATAAATAATGGTATTATGTTAAATAATATTTTGTTTCATATTAGAGTAAAAGCTATAATATGCGATGCACCTGCGAAATCTTATATTTTAAAAGTTAAATATTACAATGGTTATTATAGTTGTACTAAATGTGTTATAAAAGGAGAATATACAGATGATACAAATTGTTTTCCCTATAATCGAAATGAAGAACATAGAACGGATGAAAATTTCAGAAATTTGGCATATAATAATAATTATCAAATTGGGCAGACTATTTTATGTAATATTCCTAACTTTGATTTAATAAAAAATGTGCCTTTAGACTATATCCACTTAGTTTGTTTGGGTATAGTTCGAAAACTTCTTCTATTGTGGACTACGAAATCATTTTGTTTTAAATTATCGATTATTCAAAAGAAACAAATTTCAACTGCGTTAATTAGTTTTAGAAAACATGTCCCATTTGAATTTTCTAGAAAACCACGAAGTCTGGATTATCTTAAATTGTGGAAAGCAACAGAATTAAGGCAATTCTTATTATATTTAGGACCTGTAGTTAAAGGTATTATAGACGAGAATGTTTATTCCCATTTTCTGACATTACATGCAGCCATAACAATTGTAGTTAATCCAAATTTATCTGCTAAGATAGAAAATATTCAGTATGCAAAAGAACTATTATGACATTTTGTTAAATGTTTTCAAATAATATATGGAAAGAAGTACGTTTCGCACAATGTACATAACTTGTTACATCTAGCTAATGATGTAGAAACATTTGGTCCATTAGACGAATTCAGCGCATTTAGATTCGAAAACTATCTAAAATAAAAAAGTTGATTAGTAAAGGTGACAAGCCTTTGCAACAAATTGCAAGAAGACTAACTGAAATTGATATAAATTGTCGCAATGACATTGAAAGTTTAACAACTACTAATAACATTCAACTAAAAGAACATCATTGCAATGGCCCATTATTAAATGGAATTAGTCAAAAGACTTGTCATCAATTTTCTATTTTGAAAACAAAACACTATTCTTTAGATGTTGATAACACAAATAATGACTGTGTATTGCTAGATAATGGGACCTGTGTACAAATATATAATTTTATACAATATAAAAACAAAAGCTGGTTAATAGGAAAAGAAATAATGTGTAATTCGTCAAATCTTTATACAAAATACCTTGTCATTCACAAAACTTTAATGTACATGTTGTTTCTAATAATGAAGAGAAGTCCAATTTAAAAATGTGGTCATGTAGACATATAAAGGCAAAGTTATGCAGACTGCCATATATGCATAATTTTTTTCTTATAATTATTCATACTTTTCAATAGTTTTACAAATTTGATTACAGATTTATTATAGTATTATATTGTGATACATAAAATGATGTAAAACGAAACAAAATACATATGTTTATTGGAATATGTTAACTGTATTATATTGTTTATTATACTGTATTTATTATATTTCCTTATATATTAGATGTAAATACATATATTATACTAAAAATACATATATTATACTAAAAATTAAGAAAAATTTATTACAGTTTAGTATAGATTTTTTTTCAAATTATAATCTTAATTTTTATTATCTTTATTAACACATTATAATTATTTTTAAGTTATTTTTTATTTTACATTCTATATGTTATAATATACGAGTATGTATTAGCAAATTCATAATGTATTATCACTGATAAGATTTATGACTATATTTATTTTCATCATCATAATTTTAACACAAATATCATAATATTTAACACTGTTATTATTGTGCAAGATATTGTTTGAAAGAAAATATAAAAAAATAAAACTATTATAGATTATATAAAATTCTATTAATTATTTCTGATTTTGTTTTTATGCAGTACTTGCAAGAAAAGTTTAGTCCTTGTCATGTACTTTATTGTTGAATTTGGAGACAATACAATAGCAATGGTGCCAGAGAATTGATTAAATAAAGATAAAACAATGACAAAGTGGGCTCCTTATAAGGATGATAAAAAAATAGTGCTAGCTATTGACAAAATGGAATTTTCTACATCGGAATGGGGTTCCTTCATCATTTCGAGGATTATTAGTACAGCTGGTAAGTTAATATATTTATTTATATGTGATATTTATTTTTATTAAAAGTTGTAATTTATTCAAGAATAATTATTTCAGATTGTTATGAAATCGCAGTAAAAAAATTAAAATCTGCTGAAACTTGTTCTGATATTGATGATGTTTTCACCAACTTAAAAAGTAGACATTCTCGTGCAAAAGTTGTATTTACAGAAGATGAAATATTAAGTACTCCAGACAATGCGAATATCAAGAATATCAAGAATAATAAAAAGAAGAAATATAATATGCCATCACTTCCAAAAATACCGTCAACATTATCTGAAAAATATATCCTACCTGTAGTTAGTAACACTTCTGCAAAACAAAAAATGAAGAACGTTAAAACACCAGTAAACAATCAATCTACGATTGCTAGTACATCATTATTTGAAGATTTGAATGTAGAAGAGGGGAATAAACATTCCTTAAATTTATCTGATATTTGTGAAATACCAAAGAAAAGAAAAAAGATTTTACTCTCTGAAAACTCTTCTAAAGATAGTGATGGCGAAGAAGAAAATGTATCCTTCTATTATGAAGCAATCTGATTTGCTTTTAAAGAAACAATTGTTAAGAAAAAGTGTAAATATGTTATTATTAAGATAAGCAAATAATGCACAAGAATATAATAAAAAATTATCGTTTAAAGTTAATAATATGGATGAGAATGCAAATCAAACCTTTAATGACGTCAATCATAATATAAAAACACAGAACAAGGCTTTTTATCGTGAGGAAAACAGTAGTATTTCCTCCTTTAGTTCATCAACCGATGAAAAAATTATTTACTTAATAGGTAATATGTTTTTTTATATTAACTAATTATAAAATATTGTATATTAGCAAACACATAACAAAATATTTAATTTATTTCTGTTCTAGAATTAATGCAGAAAATACTTCAGAAATTGAGTGATAAAAATTGATTTGCTAGATAACACAGGCCAACAAAATTAGACCCACCTTCTTACCCAGAAACCAGACTATACTTTTCCGAAGGTTTTCGATGCGCTGAATCCAAATCTGGCCGCAGAATTGCTCTATCACGTCAGGATTTTGAGATATCCTAACCTAAAAGTGCAAAAAACACCGTTTTTGCCCATTTTTTAGATTGTTACAGTAAAAATTATGTAACTTTAGCTGACTCAAGGCAGCTACTTTTATTTTTTTTTTTCGAAAAATTCTTGAAATCTGATCTTGAATTTTGAAAGAGTATGCTTTTTTCTATATACAAGCACTGAGTTATCATGTATTATTTAGAAACAATTTTCATGTATTATTTAGAAACAATTTTCATGTTTTTTAATCAAAAAACCTATCTATTATATCATACTCATGTTATTTCCATGATTTTCCAGGTATAGGAAAATTTGAAAACATGTAAACTTAAAATTGCAATATCTCAGCGAAAAAAAAAGATATTTGAACAAACTCAACGGCATTTGAAAGAGGAAGACTTGTTCTTTAAGATCCCGAGTATACTTTTTCGTTGAAAAAAAATCCCATCGTGCTACATAACCTCAAAAATGGGCAAAAACGGTGTTTTTTGCACTTTTAGGTTAGGATATCTCAAAATTCTGACGTGATAGAACAATTCTGCGGCCAGATTTGGATTCAGCGCATCGAAAACCTTCGGAAAAGTATAGTCTGGTTTCTGGGTAAAAATTTTGTTGGCCTGTGTAATCGTATGTTGACAATTGATAGAAATAATGGACAAAATACAGAGAATAAATAACAAAAGGAGGATGCAGAATTAGAAGGTTTAGAAGAAATATTTCCTTTTCAGACTCAAACAAATTTATATTCTTTTGATAAAAAATTAGCGAATAAAACATTATCGAGAGACGTGGTAAATATTTTTAACTTTATGTTTATGTCTACTACAATCGAAATAATATATTATTATTATATATAGTACATTTTATAATACAATTTAATAATGTAGAAACCATTTTTTATTATTAATTATCTTATAAGTATAGTTATTTAATTGTTATATTTTATTATTATTTATCTTTTAAGTATAGTTATTTAATAATAAGATATTTATTTAAATATTATATTTGTTTTTATAGTTAATACATTACTTTATTTCGATTGGAGGAAGAGACTGTAAAGAAATGACCACAAACATACTTAAAAACATTTTAACTGATAGTGTGGCCACTGAATTTAGTTGGGACGGCCGAAAAAAAGAATGTTTTCGTAATTTACATATACTTAAGGAAATTATAAGTTAGTTCTTCTAAATGTTTTTATACATTAACTAGTTTTAGATTCTATGTGAAATGTCATATATTTTAGGAGCAGTAAGATGTCGATGGCCAAATGAAGATTAATAACAATAAAGCCAATAATTAGCAGATGGCTAATAAATGCTAAGCTCAGATTATCGAGATCTACGTAAGTGTTTATTATAATAGTGACTAAGAGGTATTTAATTTCAAATAAATATTTGTATTTAAAAGTTTATTCTCATTAGGGTCTAAGAAATTCGAAAAGGAATCTTTTAAATGCACTGATGATGAAGAGAAATCCACTATATCATCTGATGAGAGCTCTTAAAACAAAATCTCTGTCTTAATATAAATGTTAGAAGATATTCAATCATTTAATATCTGAAGACAGAGCTTCAACAACGTTTATTTCTTTTTTTATTTAAACAAAATATTTCCTTATTCTTATTCTTATTTTCTTATTTTCGTTTTTATATATTCTTTAATATTCTTACTGCTTAATATATTATTCATTATAAAATTCTATTTGTAATGTCTTTTGTTGTGTTATTATAAAATTATATTCTTTTAATTTTCTGATTTATCAGAAATTATGTATGTTTCATGTGCAACAATAATTATTTAATATTTTTATATATCACCTTATGTTTTTTGTAATTTTATATTTATTATATACAATTAGACTTAATGATCTTTATATAATAAAATCATCTCTTTCGAAAATATATCTTTTTTTTGTCTTTCGCAATTATAAATTTGTTTTTTATACTTGTTATAAAATAAAAAGTGAAAGTAAAAGTAAAATAAGGAAAGGAATAACAAAAAAATATATTGATCTGTTTCTTCATCGTATAAAAATAATTTTGTTACACAATGCCACCCCCCTCCGGAAAAAACTTATATAAAAGAATACGAAAAAAACTACTAGTATAATATAATAGTTCTTCAATAATAATGTATTATTGAAGAACTATTATTATTAGTAACTTAGTAGTTTTTTCGTATTCTTTTGTAGTTTTTTTTCGGGAGAGGAGTTATGGGTGTAACAATTATCAGATACCTTTATGCAATGTAATTAAAATGTTTTGCAAAACATTACAGAGACGTTTGCAAAATCTCTAGGAAATGTTTATGCAACCTTTCATAAATGTATTTGTAACAAAATAGCGGACATTTTCACGTATCTAAGATGTATATGAGACATTATTGAGATCTTTTTTGTAACACTTTGCGAAGGTCTCTGAAAGGTATTTGTTGAGTTTTGTGCTGTGTGGGATATATAATATCTCCCATAGCAAAAAATGTCACAGTGACATTAAAATAAGCTCACAATAGAGTCACAAGGTGACATCACAAAAAATGTGATGTCACTGTGATGTCATTGTGAGATTATTGGAAGGTAACAGTGATCATCGCTATAACATTCCATTTCTTATCACAATGATGTCATGATAATATCATATCTGTTAAAGCGGACATTCGCACGTCACTATGACATCACTGTGATTTTATTTTGACATATTTTATCGTCACAGAGCAATGTCTTTGTGACATCACTGTGACATTTTTTGCTATGGGGGATATAAATATATGTTATTATATTATATTATATATATTATATTATATATATGTTATATATTTTATATATATATATATATATATATATATGCTTATATATATGCTTATATATATATATATATACATATATGCAAAATGACGTGTGCTTGCTATCTGGGATATATATATATATATATATATATATATATAATAGCACACGTCATTTTGACGTTTCAAATTGGTCATTCACTGACTATTCTTGACGTCACGAATTGACGTTTTTATGACGTAAAAGTGACGGTCTAATGTCACAAATTCTTGACGTCATGACATGTACCGCATTTTGACGTCATAAAATGTACCATATTTTGACGTTTTTTTCTTAGCATAATAATATATTTAATAATGTCGAATAAAGCATTGTCTAAAAGTGAATCAGCATTATCACTAAAAAACAGTAAATGATTAGTCACTGATTACAGCAGTTATAAGTGCAGCATTCTAAATCAGTGATATTTTATTAAAAGAATCAGTTAATAATTTTGACTATTTCAATCAGTAATATCTCAGTAATATTTCTTTCGTTATTGCCAGTAATGTTAAACTACAATTCATCTCTCTATCTATTTCATAAATAATATAAATATAATAAATATAAAAATAAATAAATATATATAAATATAAATAAATATATATAAAATTAAAAATTTTATTTATATTTACTAAATATTTATTATATTAAAAATTTTATATTATTTATATTACATATATATTGAACTTGTTATTTTAAATAAATAATGAATAATTAATTTTCATTAAGTAGCCAGACATTTATTTGTCCGACTTATAAAATCGATTTAATATCTGAAGCCTCTCTATTGAGATGGTATAAGAAATTAAATCGAAGTAATATTTCTAATTTTATCTGTCTTTCTTTACAAACTATAATGCTCATAACTAAAATTAAATACGAGAGAGATAGCACTCATAGCGGTAAACGAACGAACTAGCGATTATTGATTTTACAATGAAATTTATTGATTTTACAGTAAATTTTACTTTAACAATTGTTAAAGTCTGATCGCGAAAGTCATGTTATATAAAAAATTTTTAAAGATTTTTTTATTATGGGATCGATGTACTAACTAATGATATTAATAATAAAATAATCGTCACTTCATGATTGAAAAATGACGTCAAAATAATGTCATATCAAGACATCAATATAAAGTCATGTAACAACCCATACAGCACCGAAAGATTGCAGAAACATTGCATAGACCTATCACGGAAACATTGTAACATTGCATGGAAGTTGCGAAATGTTTCTGCAACATTACTGCAAGCTTAAAGCAACATTGAAATGTCCGCCCTTAGAAATATTACAATGTAAGGTTGTAGTAATGTTACGGTGCATCGTATTTGCAATATTAAAACGAGTTTTGCTACAAATGCAGTTTTAAATTTAATAAATAAATCTTGAAAATATGAAATGTTTAAGAAAGATAGGAAAAAAACATTTACCGCTACTTAGAAAAAACATCTATTAGTGTTTTTTATCAAATGTATCTTATTAAATATTTATCTCAATAATATACATACAATTATTTTACATACATTTGACACCAGAATATTTTAATACGTGCAATAAATGAATTATTTCCTATTTACCCATTCAATTAAGAAAAATTTGTTTAGTATTCTGAAACCCAATAAAAGATCCAGATTATTAAACAAATTATTTGTTTAATAATCTAGATCCCTCATTAGGATTCAGAATATTAAGTAAAACTAAGTCAGTTTATCAGAAATTAAACTGACAAGACAAGAAATATAATTACTACATTAATCCTTTATAGACCTTATAACCATCTTAGAATTCAAATACGAGTTACTTAAATTGAGTGTCGCGCGGCAAGTAAAGGAATACATGTTATACATTTTCGCTATGTTGAAACGTTGCTGCAACATTGCCAAAGTAATATTACAAAATAATGTCTCTGCATTATTTCTGCAATATTACACTGCTATTATATATTATATATTATATATTACACTGTGCAATGTTGTAACATTGCAGCAATGTTGATGCAAGCTTCTGTGCTGTATGGGAAATTAGTCATTTTGACGACATATGACCAAAAATGACCAGTTTGAAACGTCAAAATGACGTGTGCTTGCTACCTGGGATAATACGACAATAAATAAATTACACTCTTGTTAGAAAGATCTTTGTAATTTTCATTATGTAGCATCAAACTATTGTTAAACTGTGCTTATTGTCAATTAAACTTAATGTTATAGTTCTTATTACTTTTTATTTAAAAATACTAATTTTCACATGTCTTTTAGAGCTCAACTATGATTAAAATTTTGTAATAGGTATATAGAAACACTTTTGGAAAAATTATATAATAATTACAGGATTTGTAGTGAACATTTCACATCTTCAATGTTTTTAAATTTGGCGCATTTTCCAACCAAGAATATGGCGATGGGTCATGTGATTTATACATCGCAACATCAAAGGTGCCGACGTTACTGTCGTAACTGGTTGAACTGTGACACTGTTTGATGCAACGCACGTGCCACCAACATGCTATCTGCGATCCCGCGGTAAATGTGATCACATTAGGTTAGATATAACATGGCCGCACCCGCGACAACCGAGAATCGAGAATGCGCGCCAAACATATATCATATGAAAGGTTTCAGAAATTTTGCATTTGTAATGTTACAAAATACTACATTGCAGAAACATTTCAAATGTAAGGTTTCAATCAAGATGATTGCAGAAATGTTGCAAATGTAACATTTCAAAACAGATAGTCTCAGAAATATTACAAATGTGATGATACACAATTGAAACATTGAAACGTCTCTGCAACGTAACTGAAACTCTTTGTGCTATCAGGATTATTACCGCTTTCATTCCCAAAAATTGCTTCGATAATGGATGAGAAATCTGTAAGTATTGCTACTAATATAATAACTTACTTTATTTGAAATGTAAATGTCGATTTAGAGGTTAACTTTATAACAAATCTCATTTTCATAAAAAAGACTTTATTTAACTGAATTTAGGTTAACTCTTTCTCGAGAGGTTAATCACTACTTAAAAAATGTAGTATAATAATTGCCATTTTTGGCAGTACAATATATTTTATTGCTTCCATTACTATATTGTATAGTTAATACTTAATGCTGGTTTATTCTATTATATTTTTGGTGTGATATACGGTTTCAAAGATATGTTCTTAAAAAGACAAAGATATAATCATTTAATTGGACTAAATTAATTGACATTGGTAGAAACGGACATTAGTCATTCGCACCCCGATATTTTTTCTCTTGTTTCCTTCCTTTTCATTGAACTTTTTATAATTTGTACGTTCTATTTCTTTCTAGCAGGATGTTCGTGCAATGTAAATTTTAAACATTAATAAGAATTAATTTTCTTAAAGTACAATCTCATTTTGAAATATATTTGTACCAGAAAATTATTCGTACATTGTTCTCACTTTGGAGAATCAGAATATTACAAATTAAATAAGGAAATAGGAAGGAGATAAAGAAGGAAAAATAAGAAAATCTCGGCTTAGGCACTCGTGCTCCGATATATTTTTCTTATTTTTCCTTCTTTATCTCCTTCCTATTTCCTTATTTAATTTATACATTCTGATTCTCCAAAGTGAGAACAATGTACGTATAATTTTCTGGTACAAATATATCTCAAAATTAAATTGTATCAAGAAAATTAATTCTTATTAATTCTTATTAATATTTAAAACTTACATTGCACGAACATCCTGCTATGACTCTTAGCCTTTTTTCCTAATACTCGTTATTTATTATAATACATAGAGTCTTTTATATTATTAATTAATTTATATTTTAATTGTTTATGTAAAAAAGAAAGAATCTAAAATGTGTTGCTTATTTATTGCTAATATATTGATTACTTGTATTGCTCGTATTGTCTATCTTATTGCAACTTTTACCGTACTGTAATAATATATTTATAAGAAAATGTAGTGATTGCTACAGTGATTAACTCTACACTTTCTATATTGTTAGAATGTAATTTTATTTTTACACTTTAACAGTCTATTTAAACTATTATTTTACTATTATTTTATAATCATTTTAAATCTTTTATATTATTATAATTATTTTTTTTTTAAGAGAAACTTTCGAGCTTTCAAGAGAGCATTAAATCGCAAGGTAGAAAGAGAAATTGCCAAAAGGACAAAATTGGAAAGAATAGCGTCCATTCTTTATAAACGATATGGTGAAAGTGAGAGCAATAGGGAGAGTGAGAATGAAAGTGAAAATATTGTCAATCAATGCTATATTATCAATGCTAATCATAATAAAAATAATGATGTTATCGGAGATAATAACATAAATGTTTTTAATTGTAACAATGAAGATGATCATAATGAAAGTGATAATCTTGAAAATAATGAACTATTAAGACATGATGCTAGTAATAATGAACTGAGTATCGAAAATTTCTCTGACAATGAGAATTCCAGCGTTCATGACACAGAGTCTACTCATACTTGCATTGAAAGTGACGCAGAAGGAATAGATGTTCAAGAATTGCTTTCAAATGATGAAACAGATATAGAAGAAGAGCAAATACATTTACATCTACATATAAATGAGATAGGCAATGTGTTGCTATAAAAATAAAAGGATGGGCATGCGAGGAAGGTATGTTATCAATGCGTAAATTGCAATCATTGCTTCATCCAGTATTCCCAAATCTATGCCTTACTTACAAAACTCTTTTGAACACTGTACGCAATATATAATTGATTCAAATCAATGGTGGTGACATCTGGTACAAGGGTATTATTTTTAATTTAAACTCCATGAATTTAAATGATTATCTGGAGCGATTCAATAAAATTGTAATTGATATTAATATTATGGTCTGCCTATATCCAAAAGTTCCTCGAGTAAATTTTGGCCTATACTAGGAAGACTTATATGGTCTAAAAATAAACCCTTTATTGTCTCGATATATAAAGGAAATATATATCCTAATACACAAGACTTTTTACATTCATTTGTCAGAGAGATTGAATATTTACAAGAAAATGGATACATACGTGGCATTCGATACACATTTTCTATAAGGCATTATATTTTAGATGCCCCAGCTCGCGCAAAAATTAAATGCTGTAAAGATCACGTAGGATATTGCGCATGTGAAAAATGTGAAGTCATTGGCGAATATATTGATAATAGGATGACCTTTGTTGAGTCTTTGAGGACGGATGAATCATACAATAATCAAAAGCAACCATATCACCATACGGTCACTCACCATTGGAAAAAATTGGAACTAGTATCACAGTTTCGTCTTGATGGAATGCATTTGATTTTCCTAGGTGTTATAAAGAGATTACTTTTGACTTGGAAGATGTACAATGGACCGTGGAAATTGCATCGGAATACTATTGCAGCTATTTCTTCGGAATTAATATTATTGAAACCTTCATGTCCTCAAGATTTTAATAGACCTCCAAGATCTTTTGCAGAAATATCTTTTTATAAAGCTACAGAGTTCAGAAGATTCTTGTTGTATGATGGAATATTAGTACTAAGAGATTATTTGGATGAAAACATTTACAAGCATTTTCTTCTTTTACATTGTAGAATATATCTTAGCAGCCCTGTTTTAGTAAAATCTCATTGCAAATATGCAGATCAATTGTTAAGGACCTTTATTAAACATTCTGTTGCTATTTATGGTGCAAGATTTGTAGTTTATAATGTCCATTCTATGTGCCATTTAGAGGAAGAGTGTCAGCAACATGGCCATCTGAAAAACTTTAGCGCATTTGTTTTTGAAAATAAATTGCAAAGGTATAAAAAGATTACTCCACTCTGGTTATAAACCATTGCAGCAGGCTGCTTATCGTGACTTAAAAAAAGGATCACAAAATGTAATTCTTGAAAATGAAGAAAAGTTAAGTTTTTCTTTCTATGCAAAGAAATCATCCTGTTAATGAAATCATTAATGGCAGCCAGTATAAAAAAATTACAGTGAATAACATCATATTCCAATGTAACAATAAAGATTCATGTTTTAAAACTGTTGATGGAGAAATTGCCATTTTATACAATGTTGTGCAAAGACAAGGCCAAATATATTTTGTAGGCCATTTTTTTTTCTCAAACTAAAAATGCATATGAATATCCTTTGTCTTCAGTTGAACTTTGTATAGTACGAGTATCACATGAAAAAGCGAATCGTTTTATTAACTAATATTGCAGCAAAATGTTGGCTTATGCCAGATGGAAATTCATTTGTTTGTGTTCCTCTTTTACATACCATTCCTTTACTGAAGTAGTTTAAAATATTTTTAAAAAGATTATTTCTCTCATCATTGCAGCTGTATTGTTATACTTTTAGGTTCGCTATTTTTATAATTATATACATTTTTATGTTTGTTCTTTTACGGCTATATAGCTTTATTTTAATGTATGTTTAACATTTTTTTCAGTTTGTTGTGTTCAAATTTTTAACTCATAAAGGCCGCGAGCTAACACAAGAAGATGATACATTTTATGGACGGGATCCGATAGCGCACGAGCCCGATAGCGCACGAGTGTTGCTAATTGGTCAGTTAGAACACTAGGACCTTCTGATTGGTCAACTGTACTTTAAGCATCGAGCGATATGTGTGGTTGTGTGCTATCGGGCTCGTAGGCTAACGGGACCCTCCCGAATTTTATGACGTACGGAATGGATTACGGATATAGATGAAAATATGGAAGCAAAAAAAAAATGGCCTTCTTGTAATGCAGGGAAATTTGTCTAAAAAGAATTACCTGCATCTCCAGATTCGATAGAAGAACGTATAATTATTAGGAAATTTTGAGTGGATATAATTTGACCACGTTCGAAATGGCCACGGGTAAATTTGACCACCTTCGTAATGGCCACGTTCGGAATGGCCACGTTCGAAACGGCCACGTTCGAAACGGCCACACACACACACACACACACACACACACACAAACACACACACACACACACACGGAGGGATGCAAGGGGGGCCTTCAGCCCCTCCTCCCGCATCCATCCCGTCCACCTCGCTTCGTCTGAAAAGCTACAAACCTATGTGTGTGTGCGTGTGGCCGTTTCGAACGTGGCCATTACGAACGTGTGGCCATTACGAACGTGGCCGTTTCGAACGTGGCCATTACGAACGCGTGGCCATTACGAACGTGGGCGTTTCGAACGTGGCCATTTCGAACGTGGCCATTCGGCATTACGTGGCCATTTCGAACGTGGTCATTTCGGATGCTCCCAAAAATTTTATGGTAAATACAGAAAACACAAAAACTTTGCTTATGTAATTATTGCTTCTTTATAAAGGAATCATAACATATTTATGTATTTTTTCTTAAATATTTATGTTTTATATTCTTTTTTATTCCGGTTTTCCATACATTGTATTTCTAATTTTATAGATGCACGCATTAATGCCATAATTTCGTGTAAGGGAATCATAGATGATTCAAATTACGAAACAGACAAGGAATTTGGAAAGGGCATGAAAAAGAAAAAGAAGAATTGTTTTCTTGATTCATCAGAATCAGAAAAGAAATTAGACAAATGTCCCGTAAAATCTAAGACAATTGAAAAAAAAACAACAAAAAACAATACAAAAAATATAATGTCTCAAAAAATACAAAAAAGATAGCGCCACCTCCTTCTATTTCTGCATCTTTTTGTAAAAGTACATGCATGTTATCACCAGAAAGGCAGTCAAAAACAAAACAGCACATAAAACAATCCAAGTTACCGTTAAATATTAAAATCTCAGAATCTTCAAAGCAAAGCTATACAGACATTATAAATGTTCTCAGAAATATAAGGGAAAAGAATAAAGAGTCAGATAAGAGAACGCAATTATTTGAAAGGTTAAAAAAACATGGACATGAAAAATTACATAAACATAAAGAAAAAGCTGCTTTATCTTCTATGCAAGAAACTCTACAAGAACAAAATATATATGATATCAGAAGCAGTTATATTATCTTCTTCAAAAGGAAAGGAAATTCCACAGAAGAATGGTACTGTAGATAAATTTATAATATCCAACTGAGTAAAAAATTATCTGTTAATAAGAGTATTATTTCAGATAGAAGCTTACGTTCTCCGTTACAAATGCTTAGGCCAAATTGTTGTAACAATAGCAACAGATCTTATTGTCATTTACTTAAAACTCCAGAGAAGAATAATAATTCATCTCCATTAAAAAGTTCAGGGACAAAACGTTATACCGCTCATCACTTAAGTCCTAGTTTATTACAGCCAATAACACGTAAAGAAAATGAAAGTAAGCAAAACGCATGTTTAATATGGAAAAATATATATTACTAATTGTAAGATAACTGTTGGATCTTACTGTCATTTATTTAAAATTCCAGGAAAGAATAATAATTCCTTTCCATTAAAAAGTTCAGGTACAGAAAGTTATACCACTCATCACTTAAGTCTTAGTTTATTACAGCCAGTAACACGTAAAGGAAATGAAAGTAAGCAAAATGCATGTTTAATATTGAAAAATATATATTACTAATTGTAAGATAACTGTTGGATCTTACTGTCATTTATTTAAAACTCCAGGAAAGAATAATAATTCATCTCCATTAAAAAGTTCAGGGACAGAAAGTTATACCGCTCATCACTTAAGTCCTAGTTTATTACAGCCAGTAACATGTAAAGGAAATGAAAGTAAGCAAAATGTTTAATATGGAAAAATATATTACTAAAATAATGTTGGATATATTTTTTAAATATTAAATAATATATCTCTAAAATAACATTTTTTTCTATGATTAATTTCAGAAGATTCATCACTACAAACTATGCTTGCTAATTGTATTTACAAATTAGATGAAAATATGAAAATTACAAAACAAATTAACAGCAAAATATTTTTATTATGAATCAAGAAAAATTGCACCATTATTTACTCCCTGAAGAAAAAGTTGTTAAACACCCTAGTAGTCTCCCATCTTTTTCAGTTGAAACTGAGCATGAATTAAATCAAATGGAAGAATTTCTTAAAGATGATAACAATTTATCAGCAGCGATAAGTTTAGATCAATAATATATAATTAATATTTTTTAAGACAACGTAATTTAAATCGACCACACTGGCACTTTATTGGTTGATAGAAAATCACAAAATATTTTAATATTTTTTAAAGCCAACTGCACAACTGGTTGCTCGGGTAATTGCGGGCAGTCAAAAATAATACTTGTGGCCGTGGCTGCTATTAAATTTTAAGATAAAAAGAATAATTTTTAGATAAAAATAATATAATATATAGAAGAGAAGAGTGTAACACGACAAAAGAGAAGATAAGTTACAGACGAAATTTATATCAATTTATATCATACTATTTAAAAAGAAAATTATTAAAGAAGAAAATTGTGCCCGCTCTTAGTATCGCGTGTTGCCTATGCAAACAGCATTATTGATGTTTTTTCAATTGTACAGGCCTGGTTTACATTATTGTGCACGTTTAAATTATGATTATTTTATTTGACAAATAATTTTCTATTTCCAGACCTTTTATTTTGCAAAATTTATTGACCCAAAAAGCATAAAAAATTCTGTCAGAAAATTGCTATCAAAAATTTTAAGTAACTCTGTAGCTAACAATTATAATTTCCACGGTACACAAGGAAAACAAAGATTTAAAGATCTTAAGATATGGAAACTAATACAAGGTAAGAATTTATTGTTGTTAATATTCCATTTTGTTTCTTAGATAATACACGTCATTTTTATTTTTGATTTATTTTGTATTAAGAACAATACTACACACGTAATTCATTTTGTCATACTTATTTATATTTTTATTTTATATACTTTTTGTTTGAGTGTTTAGGTGCTCTAATGACACGCTTTGAAGTAAAAGATTTGACAGTATGTGACAAAGTTGCTAGTACTTGGCTTGCAAATGCACCATGGCGTAAACAACATGATGGCAGTGTGTAGAAGAGAACTGATAACTACAATCAATGCCTAACAATAAAGAAAAGACAATCAAAAGTCCGGTTTTAGATCGACTATAGAGAATTTTCTTAGGCTGTACTCAACGCAAAATTGTTATCAACGTTGCAAATGTATTATATACGTAGGTCCTTGGCATAGTCGTAAAATTGTCCCTCTAAATGTCCGCCGCTAGTCAAGTGCTCGGTTTATTTTGTGGATAATTATAGGCACAACGCACGTAGGTATTGTGAAACTGAAAAAGAATATAAATGTAAACAATAAATTTATTAAATTTGCAAAAAATTTCTTTATAAATGAAAGTAATAATTAAATAATTTCAAATTAGCGATACTGGCCACACCGTATATATAGATCAACTTGACTATCGGCATCGCGTAGTGACGTATATTACTGATGACATTTCAGAGAATATTTTTGTATTGGAAGTATAGCTATAGTGTCAGGGACTTGAGTTTACGTAAAATAACGTGAATTATAACTGACACTGCGCTGGCTGGCAGTAATTTTGAAATACAGCTTTATATAAATTGCTGATCATTACTGGCGACAAAAAGTTTAAAGTTTTTGTTTATTTTGTTACTATAGTACAAAAATGTCTGTTCTGTTATAATACTAATTATTTTATTTTAAATAATTAGTAATATTTTTGAATTAATAGTAACATTTTGGTAATTATATTAGTAGTAATTATTAGAGTTTACATTGGAAAGAAAAAATATACAGCCAGTTTAACCATAAAAAACGGATTTTTTTTCAAGTTACACTTGTAACTGCTTTGCATTTTTTGGTTGATTTTTGCTTATTGTTTAATTCTTTTTATTTTTTGCTACGAAACTAGGCTTGTCCTAAGTCATATAATGCTGCTGTGATTTAAATGCAATTTTATTTAAGAGAAATATTTTAAGTATAGTTGTTTTAAATATGAGTGCATAACTTATAATTGTTAGTATTTATGCACTTATTATACATTAACGAGAGAAATTTTCTTATATGTATATACAAGTCATAGTGGTAGTGAATTATTATTGAGCTCTTTTATGTTATTGTTAATCATGTTTTTAATAATATATTCTTTATTTTTCAGTTTGTCGTGTTTAAGTTTCTAAACCAAGAAGATTCTGATAATGAATTCTATGATGTTGGCTTGGCTCAATGGTTGGAGACTGAAATTGATGCAAACATGAAAATCAAAATAAAATGTCCTAGTAACTCTAAGGTAACTGGGGATTTTGTCCGTAAAGAAAAACCAGCCCCTCTATCCTGGTCATTATCGGATATTCTGGTGAAGAGATTTTATGGTAAGCTTTCAATCTTTTTAAAGATTCTTATGTCATAATAAAGTTGATTTATTGTGAAATTAAAACACTTGTGGGGGCTTCATTAAACTACTTAGAATTGCCTAAGAAGAGTATTTAATTTACTATTTCAATTATATTTCTCTTTGAATGAATGACCTTCTAATGTTATGTAGTATGGTTTTCCTTGAGCATGTTATTAATCATAACTTGTTTTTTTTTGTGGCTTATGTATTAGGTCCAGAATTAGATATTATATATTCACATTGTTTGTATTTACATTTTTAGTGTTTTCAGATACGCACATCAATGCAGCTGAGGCATGCAAACAATTTCTTTGCGACTCCAATTATGAAAGTTCTAAGGAGATGGGACGGGGACACAGAATGAAGAGAAAATCTAATCGCCTTGACAGTTCTTCAGAAGAAGAACCAAATCAAGCAAATCAAGCAAATGTGAAATGCGGCAGTAATTCTAAAATTTCTTCTCCGCCTTGTTTAAAACTAAGCATGACTTCAGAGTCTTCAAAACGTGAAAATCTCAAAAGAAATGCTTCACCTATAATTGAAATTGTTGACTCTAAAAAAGCCAAGAAAGCGAACAATATTCTTCAGCACCTAAGGAGGAGTAATGGTTCATCCAGATCATCTATCCAAAATGAATTTCTGGAGAAATTAAAGAACAAATCTGGCAGTGAAGTCCGAACAGTTGTTGAGCCAAAAACATTGAAAGAATCCAGTAAAATGAATTGCAAAGAGAGATACTAAAAGAAAATCGTAAAAAAGAAATTAAAAGAAGCAACTCAAACATTTGTATCCACTCATTCTGACACTACTGAAACTCGACCTTCATTCACATCTTCCAATAAAGAGGGAAGGATTGATGTAAATT
Organism: Camponotus fellah; assembly: GCA_030586385.1. NCBI lineage: Eukaryota > Metazoa > Arthropoda > Insecta > Hymenoptera > Formicidae > Camponotus > Camponotus fellah. The sequence continues at coordinate 45,743 of JAPIVC010000771.1, forward strand.
CACCAGCTTCATCTACTGATACTACACAGTACATTTCTTTGAAAAATTACTGTAATATGGAGGAAAAACCGAAATCAAATCTGTGTTCTCCATCTGCTACTAATATGAATCTTTCTTCTCCGAACAGTTATTGTGATTCCGTATCAAATTCATCACATGAAAAAAATATCGAAGTTCATGATATTGTAGAAGAAAATGTATCAGAAGACAGCAATTTTCTCACATTTCAAATAGAGCAGTGGAGAGTAAGTATAATTTTAAAGATTATATTTTGTTGATGTTAATAAATGACTATGATCTTTTTAATGATTTCTAAAGCAATGCCATTTTTGTTTAAAAGATTTGATGTGGAAAGTCAAGTGAGTCTGTCCTCCCTTAAGAAAGAGGTGAGAGAAGTTAGCAGTAAACTAGACATTGTAATTATGAATCAGGAACGACTTAATCGATTTATAATGCCTACTGAGAAAGTAGTAAAGAGACCAAGCAAACTTCCTTCTCTTCTCATAAAGACTGAGAGAATTGACTGAAATGGAGCAGTTTCTGTCCGAAGAAAACAATCTATCTGCCACTGTGAGTATGCATATTTACAATATTTAAAATAAAATAAATTGATAATTGTAGAAACTTGTTTAAAATAAAAATAAATAAATTAGAAAAATAGCATTTGCAAGCCAGCATAAAACTTTGGACGCATATCCCAGTGAAAATAGCCGAGTCAAAATGATGTCAATATGACATCAAAACCGTCGTTTACCATCACTTTTTCTCTGGAATACAAGCAAAATTTAGTATTATTTATGTGTAAATTGGGATGTAAATTGTATTTTAATTGTAAGTTGTATTTTCATCAATTAATTGTGATTTCGCAGCCATTTTTCTGCTTCATCAGTTGCTAATGAATCTCTGAAGAAAAATAATATTCCAAAAAGTCCGTCAATATTGTCCAGACCAAGGAAGAAACTTGCATTTTATCCAATTTATAATAAAAAACAAATGCGATGTAAAGCTGACAGAGTAAAGAGCCGGGATTGCTGGGAATGCAGAAAAGTAATTACAATAAATATTAACAATATAGTTATTTAAGATATGAATAAATAAAAAAATGTAAATAAATATAAATATAAATTAAAAAAATAAATATAAATAAATAAAAGTAAATCTAAATATAAATATAAATAAGTAAATATAAATGTAAATAAATAAATATAAATATTCTCATAAACAAGTAATTCATGATTTATATTTGATTTTTACTATTATAAGAATTTGTCTTCATCAAAAGAAGAAATACATAAACGGAAATATTTGATCTCTCAACATCGACACAAATATGAGCGACCAAATACATTAGAAGGTTTAATATTTTATTTATTATCACTTTTTTATGTTATATGTATATATATATATATATATATATATATATATATGCATCTCCGTGTTCCTTGCCTGCGGATTACTTGGACACCCGTGACGTTCGGCTGAAGATCGCGTTGCTAAGAAGTTGTTGACAGTTGCGGCTGTCATCTGAGTCGGAAAATAGCTGTCAAGCTATCCGGACGCGTTTTACATACGAGCCGTTCCGTTGTGTTATTATTCTTTGTGTTCTGTGTTATTGTGTTGCCTATTAAAGTTCCCGTGTATCTTTAAAAGTGTTCGTTCATTTCCCGCGACTCACGACGGCCGATTTCTTTAGCGCGCGCCCTTCGATATATATCGAAATCCCCGCCGCGGGCGCAACAATATGTATATAATAAATATAATCTTTTTAAAGGTTTTTGCGATCCAGAATTTCCCGAGACATTAGCATGACAGAATAGTCAAACAAACGTTAAAATCACTATCATGATATGGGACGTTATATAGTCATATTTCCATCATTTTGACATCATACTCCTCATCAATTTGATGTCCCTTGGCATCATTTTAACTAAGTTGTTTTCACTGCGTACTTTTATTCTAATTATAATATAATGCTAATAATGCATTAAAATTTCGACATAAAAATAACGTGAATATTTTAAGCTTTTTTGAGTTCTCTTCAATTTATAAATAAATCTAATGTAAATGTAGAACTTAATTTAATTAATTTTTTTAGAGTTTAATAATACTTTTCATTATATATATTTGTCAAAAACTTTAGCCTTATTAAGTCTTCTTTATTTGTGCAAATTTATATATTTCATTCTGATCACTTTCTAATAATAATTTTGTTTTTATTTTTCTATTTCTTTGGTCATTCTATGAATTTGGTTGTAAAATCCCAAACAACATTACGTCTAAAACGGAACATAAGACATCTTTAAGACGTTTTTTTTAACATTTTATGATAAAATGTCTTAAACATTTTATGATATAATGTCTTATGTCCCATTTTAGACGTAATGTTGTCTGGAATGGTTCAAAAATTATGTTTTGCAGTGTGCTTACATGTCACGGTACGTGAATCTGGAGAAGGTTAAAGCTTCAACATTTAGAATTCTAAGGAATGTTGTGACTAATTCTTTGGCTAAACAATTTAGTTTTCAAGGATCTGGTACTAAACGAGCTTTCCAAAGTTTGAAACTTTATTCTGTAGTTGAAGGTAATCTGCTATTTATTATTAATTTTTATTTTTATTTAGCATGAACTGGTTTTTTATAATAATTGGTCAGAAAAATGTGAAATTTTCAAAATTTTATTTCGATTCTCAAAATTTCTATTTTGCTTTTGCATTTCATACCTTGAATATTATAATTTTTCAAGTGCATTTGTATCAAAAGAAGAAAAAATTTAATCTAACTTTAATGGAATCAGCAATTAGCCTGTGGCTAGTAAATGCTGCATCGCGCAAACGGGAAGATGGCTCTTCACAGAGATCTAAAAGTCACACATTACAAGAAGAATGTTCTATGTCAAGCCATCATTCTTCGAAAAGTCAAAGATTGAAAGCGAACTCTAACTTAAATCGTCGCTCTCCCAAGAAATGTTACGAGCCGAAAGAGAAATCTCGATCAAGCTTATTCTTTCTAAAAAAAAAATCTTAATAGGTTTTGCTATATTAATAAGTCGCATACTAAAACAAAAATTCAGTTTTATTTTGGTTTTCAAAATTTTATTTTAATATTATTTTTATAAATTCTATTTTAATTAGTTTTAAAATTTTATGTTGCTGTTGCGTCTCATATCTAGAATATATCTAGAATTATACTTTTTTATTTGTGTCCAAAGAAGAAAATTTTAAATAATGTAAATCTATATACTACTATCTATTAATTTATCACTCTATAACTGCAATGATTATGTTTAAGAATTATTTATCTTTATTCTTTTTGTTGGCAATTATATACCCTTCAGGGTTGATTAACATCGGTTAACTTTAACCTAAGTTTAAATTATATCTTCCTTTTGTCATGAACTTATCTAAAAGAGACAAAGATATAATTTAAACTGAGGTTAAAATTAACTGCTTCTGATGAAATCGCCTCAGAATTGTTGTAACTTAACGTTTCTACAACCGTATTGATTTAATGTTAATGTAAGTGTATGACTTAGAATAATCCATAGTTATAAGCATAACTTGTAAAATTAAGTTCTAGCTTTAGCTGTTAAATACTGACATTTTTTATTTTTTTAACATAAGTCTGACATTTGATTTATTTGTAATAATGTGTATTGCTATTTTTGTATCTTTTATGATATTTAAGCATTTTTGTTGGAATGAACCAAAGTCTAAATAATAAATGTACAGTCTAAATAATGTAAAAATTCTGTCAAAATTACTGGCGATCGATGTCAAAATCACATCAATTTGATGTTCAAATTCGTACATGTATTATTCATTGGAGATAGCGTGTGAATTTGTTCATACGATTTTTCGTGTTATATTTACGTAAAATTATAATGTTCGTGTCGTGTATAAAATAAAATACGTAATATATGTGGTTAAAAAATATGTTGTAAAACGTCGGGCAATCTTCGTCTTCGGCTGATTGGCGTAACTAATTATCATAACTATTGTGTTTTCGTAAATAAGTGTCATGTGAGTGTCATGTGAGTGTCATGTGAGTGTCAGTGAGGAAGACAGGCAGGGAAAAGACAAACAAAACAGGAAAAAGAAATTTGAGAGATATCGACAACAGACTAATCGTGCGAGTAACTTATAATTTTGATGGAAGTCTTCTACAACTCCATCATCGCATTATAATGGTCCGGAGATGCTTTTTCAAATTGCTGTTTTAGAAGAAAGTAGAAAGCGCCGTCTCTTCAATATAACAGACTTGAAGAGGACCTAAACCTAAGGTCGAAACGTTGTCAAACTTTCAATAAATAAAGCTTTACTTGCCAGTTTGGTCGTTTAAAATAAAATCCTTATAATTTGATTACTGGCGATTTATAACAAGAATTAAGTTATTATCTATTGTAATAATATTTTGTATATATTAAAATATATATTAAAATATTATAAATATACTATATAAAAATGAAACATTAAAAACTATAATTATAAAAATATACTTTTATAATATCCTTTTATAAATAAGCATACTGAAAAGAATTTTTATTTTCTAAGATCCTCAGAATCAAAATGAATTTTCAATTCTTGATAGGAAGAATAAGTTATTGGCAATTCTAGGGTATTTGAACATGTATGGGCTACAAAATAACTCGAAATTTTAAAACTTATAGTTATTTTATCAGGCAAGTATAGTGATGCAGTTACAAAGAGTAACAGTTTTAAAAGATTTTCGTGTATCAAATTTTTTTTATATATGTTTTGAAAAAGTAGAAAACTCGAGTTTGAATATTATTCAACTCTTCTGGATCAATCTTTAGAACAACTTTACTAGGATTAGCAACTTGCTGTTCAAATAAAAAATTTACTTTAGAATCAGTCAAATCTGTAAAAAAGTTTTCACAAAATAATGGAATTCCATCTTTAATTTTTTAAATAAAATTATGACTTTCTATGCATAAAATGTTTTCTGCTATAATATTAAGTTGATCTTTTATTTCTGATTTTTTTGATTCTTCAAAGAAATTCTTTGCTTTTTATATTAATCTTTGTTCTACTGGTGTTAAGAAGTAAAAAAAATCTTCCAATAACATATCTTGCTTTATTTCTTTATCTAGCGAACCTAGTTTCAAGTATATGGATTTACATATATTCGTTGGGATTGATTTCGTTAAAACAATGGTATAAGCAAATTCTACCAATGATTGGAAAGTTTTTATCTAAATCTTTCCTTATTTTTGATAACGATAAGAAAGGAACTGACCAGTTCTCTCCTCTAAAGAATTCGGGCATAATTTTTTTCCAAAACTCGGAAAATAAATCTTTTGTTAAGCCACCATAATCTAATCCTAATTCGTCTTTAAAAGTAACTTTTATCTTTTTTTGTTCTATAGTTTCATCTTTATATAAAATCAACATTTCTTCGATATTTTCTCTTTTAATTATAATATTTGTATTGTTATGTTTTAATTATAATGTATGTATTGTTATGTTTTAATTATAATATCTCTCAATTATTTCTTTATTAGGTAAATCTGGATATTCAATTTCATTAGTAAGTTCTTGATTTGTTTCTGTAATATATGGTAAGTTGTCTAAATTCGATAAATCTGAAACAAATTCATCCGAAAAAGGAAGAAACTTGGCTGTTAATGTAACTTTTGCACACAAGACGCAGAAACACTTGTCATGCAGTAAAAAGCAACGGGACAGCCAATCATTATTCGCTTTTATGAAAAAACGGTAAATCGATTGTGTTGTTTACCGCGCGGCAAGCATTTTTTTGTTTTGTATGTAGGAACTAATACTGATAATATTTCATTCTTGAAATTTGATTATATCTTCATTTTTGTAACAAAAAAAAATTCAATTTGCTATTTATTATATTTGCCAAATAATGAAGTAGCTTACTTAGATTTTGATCCCTTTGATAAGAGACTGTTCTGTTGATTAATCTATCCTGATTTTCTGAAAATCTTGAAAATCGTCATCAGATTCATCGTTATTTTGTTGTAATCGAGAATTTGATTGTGTATCTACAGACTCTCTTCTGATAATTTGTCTATCTATAACTCTATAGTTCTATAATGCATAATTATTATATATATATATATATATATATATATACATATGTACGTATGTGCGCGCGTATATACATACTGTGTGTGTGTGTGTGTGTGTGTGTGTGTGTAGAAATTTACATATTTGACTGCAACCATAATTATAATTACATAGACATTTATTGCATTTGTCTGAAAAGACACAAATATAGTTACGCAGAAATATTCCCTACATGTATAATGATAATTATATGTATGTAGTGTGTGTGTGTGTGTGTGTGTGTGTGTGTGTGTGTGTGTGTGTGTGTGTGTGTGTGTGTGGATGTGTGTGTAGAAATGTGTAGAAATTTTCATATTTGACTTCGCAATCATAATTATAGTTACATAGACATTTATTACATTTGTCTGTGTAAACACAAATATACCCAGTAAGCAAAATGTTAGCAGTCTGCCAGCAGCATGCGAGCAGATTCAAGCAGAATATTGCGGCAGATTGGCATCAACTGCGTCCGCATTAAGCTTGGGTTCTGCTAGCAGAATTTGTCAGCATAAATCGACAGCAGAAATCGAGCAGGATCTGCGCGTGCAATTTGATGTTAGATTGTCAGCAAAAACCGAGCAGAATCTGCGCATGCAACCTGATGGCACATTGACACCAGAAACTCCACAAGATTTGCGCTTATTTTTATTAATGTTATATAAATGCAACAAAATTGATTATTACAAGTGCTAAATAACAATATTATCGGCAAGTTAATCAGAATTTTCTTAAAAAATGACATATATGTTATATCGTAGTTATATCTAATATAGCGAAGGACTAATTCAATTTAATTAAATTAATAATAAAGTAAATGATAAAAATAAATGTAACTTGTAAAACTTGATGTAATTTATTTAGAATTAAATTCTTGCTTTATGCTTCAAATAGGCAGTACACGAATAATTTTTCATTTATTGATTCTAATCAGTTTAATATTCTGACTCTCATTTGCTTATATCAGATATCAGAAATTAAAGTGGTAGAAATTAAAATGATAATTACTATATTTTTAGTCTTTTATTCATATTCGCGACTTTAAGTATATTTCTGACAGAAATTCAATTACGAGAAAGTACAGCTCACGTAGCGGTAAGTGAAGGAACTATTGAATCATGCAAACTCTATTCCGTTTCTGCCATCAATCTGCTATCAAAAGATGTGTGCACAGATTCTACTCGATTTCTGCCGGCAATCTGACGTCAAAATTTTGTTGCACAGATCCTGCTCGATTTCTGCCGGCAATCTGACGTCAAACCGCGTTATGCAGGTTCTGCTTGGTTTTTGCCGATAATCTGCCATCAAATTGCACTTGTGCAAGTCCTGTGGTTTCTGCCGATAATCTGCCATCAAATTGCACTTGTGCAAGTCCTGCTCTGTTTCTACCGCCAATCTGACGTCAAATTGTATTACACAGATTCTGCTCGTTTTTCTTCAACTAATTTGACGTCAAATCTGCATTGTTCAGATTCTGCCCTGTTTCTGCTATTAATCTGCTACCATAATTTTGTACAAATCCTGCTCGGTTTCTGCTACTAATTTGCTATCAATTATGTTAGCAGGTTTTGTAACTTTCTGCTGACATTCTGCTATCATTATCTGATATAACAGATTTTGTATTCAATTTGCAGTCTTTCTGCTGAGAAAAATTTGGAGCAGACACTGATAAAATCTGTTCGAACATCTTTGCTGACTGGGTAGTTACGCAGAAATATTCCCTACATGTTTAATATATATATATATATATATATATATATATATATATATTATAATAAATAATTATATATGTAGGGAATACTTCTGCGTAACTATATTTATGTCTATGCAGACAAATGTAATAAATGTCTATGTAACTATAATTATGGTTGCGAAGTCAAATATATAAATTTCTACACACACACACACACACACACACACACACACACACACACACACACACACACACACACACACACACATATATATATATATATAATTATCATTATACATATAATTAATATTTCTATGTAACTATATTTGTGTCGCACGCAACTGTAATAAATGTTTATGTAACTATAATTATGGTTGCGAAGTCAAATATTTAAATTTCTGCACACACAATATATATATACATATGTGTGTGTGTGTGTGTATGTATATGTGTATATATATATAATATAATGTGTGTGTATGTATTAACATGTATGTACACATATATATATATATATATATATACAGGGTGAGTTTTAATGGTTGTGTCAATCTTTTATCATGCGAGAGATTACCGACTGCATAATAAATTGATCAGTACATAAATGTCAATTATTTGAATCGATCGTATCTAAGATCCGAATATAATGTGAACAATTAAAGCAAATTAATAGCTGAAATTATGTAGTATGTATTTATATTATTATTATTAAAAGCTTATTATTATTATTACTATTATACATATTATATTCGGACCTTAATCTCCATGATAAAAAGATTGACACAACCATTAAAACTCACCTATATATATATATATAATATATATATATATATATAATTATCATTATACATATAAGGAATATTTCTGTGTAACTATATTTGTGTCTACGCAGGCAAATGTAATAAATGTCTATGTAATCAGTACTTAATATTATGAAAAAGTTTTTGCGATAGCCCTTACAGTTTGATAACTAAATTTAAATATTTATAAATCTTTAAAACAGTAAAAATAAACTTCCTGGAAAGTATTGAAGCAATACATTGAAGATATTATATCAGTTATATCAGATTTATATCAGTTGATTACCAGATTTTATGGGCCATTGCACAAGTCTTTCCTCCACACATTATATTAAGTACTGACCATAAACTTTGACTTGTATGTAACTTTAAATTTTAGTCAATACTTAAAGTTTATACATTATGTCAAATTCTTATTACATTACAATTTTCTTTCGCGTTGATTAAAATTTAAAATTATGTATGAATTTAAGTTGCGATCAGTACTTAATATAATAAAACATGTTATTAAAAAGTTTGTGCGATAGCCCTTATAGATTGATAGTTAGATATTAAATAGATATTAAATAGAAATTTATAGTCCTTTCAAGAAAGTTTATTTTCAGTATCACTTAAAGATGGAAAAGAGTTTCATCCTGCTCTTTTCTAGACTTTCCACAAAATGATTTTATCAAGATTAATATATAACAATGAAATAAATTTTTAAATATTTATCTTTTGATGAATATTGCAAAATTCTCAATCCACTTGATTGTTAAGTGTCACACACAAATCTCTGTCTTTTTGTTATAATTTATAATAAATGTACTTGACATCGCGACATGACTACCGCTTGATAATAACCTTTAATATCACTTCTCTTGTTCCACTATTCCATACTATACTCTGTTGGAATTAGTTTTTAAAATAAAGAATACAGTACTCAAATAACGTGCACACAAATCAGGATAATACTAAAGAATATATTATTCTAAAAAAAATACCTTTTTAAAAAAAAGGTAAAAAAGACACCAATTTCATGCGGCACACACAATAAAGTATTTTAATATATAATAATTATTATAATATGTTCTACAAAAATAATGATATGAAAAAATTGCGCCAAGAATAATCTTATGCGATAAGTAATTTCTTTTAAAATTAGTATAATATTATATATATATATATATATATATATAATATATAATATATTAATATATATTATATAGATTATATTATATATGTTATATATATATATATATATATATATATATATATATTATATTTATAATGATATTATTATTATTATTAATTAAAATTAAAAACTAAAAATGTATACAAAACATAAAATTTTAATTAAAAAAACTTAGCGCTGCCAATTTTATTAACATATTGTTAAGCTTAAAAGTATTGTTTAATTTCCTAAATTTGCTAAATATGAATCAACAATATGTGTCCATTTTATTAACATATTTTTCAGATTAAAAGTGTTGTTTAATTTTTTAACTTTGCTAAATATAAATTAACAATATGTGTCCACTTTATTGACATATTATTCAGCTTAAAAAAGTATTGTTTAATTTCTTAAATTTGCTAAATATAAATCAACAATATCCATTTTATTAACCTATTGTTCAACTTAAAAGTGTTGTTTAATTTCCTAAATTTGTTAAATATAAATTAACGATATGTTTCCATTTTATTGGCAGCGCCAAGTTTTTTTTAATTAAAATTTTATGTTTTGTATATTTTTAGTTTTTAATTTTTAATTAAATAATAATAATAATATCATTATAAATATAATATATATATATATATATAATATATAACATATATAATATAATCTATATAATATATATAATATATATATATATATATATATATATATATATATATATATATATAATATTATACTAATTTTAAAAGAAATTACTTATCGCAAATATTTTTCGCAATTTTTCATATCATTATTTTTGTAGAACATATTATAATAATTATTATATATTAAAATACTTTATTGTGTGTGCCGCATGAAATTGGCACCTTTCTTTACCTTTTTTTAAAAAGGTATTTTTTTTAGAATTATATTATTTATTTTTTTAGTATATGTTAAACATTTTAAAATAAATAAAAAACGCACCAACAACTCCTTATATTTCATCAAAAAACAATTTTCCTCTTTGCTTACTATAGAAATCAAGATTTGTTTAGAATAAAAATAATACAAAAAAAATAATACAAATAACTATAAATTAGTATGTTATTAGATCCCTCAGGGGCATCATAGAGTTTGTATCTATGGTGTACGGGCATTTGCGATCCCGAGCTTGGTGAAGGAAAACATCATGTAACATCCGGAGTGGAGGCTTCGTTAACCGGGTAAGGCATCCTCCTAAGAGAAAGAAAAGCCTAACAGAAAACCAATTCTTTTGTTTCAGATCATGGAAGAAGTTACAAAGGAGAAGAACTCCCTGGGTTCGGATACCAGGGGCCGGCGGGAGGGTGATACTGTGCCGGCTACCCTCTCGTCGTCATCGTACGACGGACCATCCAGATTTCTGCCGGTGGGGAATCCGGAGGAATTGGCTACCGCTTGGGACTGCGTGAAGGACTATCGAGTATGTCGGGTCTTCTCGCAATCGAGTGTCTACTTGCAGGCGAGAACATCGTGTGCGGATAAGTGCGAGATTACAAGACTCTTGGAGATTGTGTCTCGCATTAGGGACGGACCGACCGGTGATCGCAGGTGTCCGCGTTTTTGTGTGGTAGTGAATAGTGTACACTCGAAACTATGCAAACTTGTGAGTGAACTTGAAGTGGTGAGCAAGGATGTGATCGAGGGTCCTCGCTCCCCCGAGATGGTTCGTGGAGACAGTGGAGATGGGGAAGAGGAGGAAAGGGATCCCTCCTTCATGACCATTTCCTCGCCGAGTTCTCCGGAGGTTGTGGAGCGTGTTTCGGAGGAGTGGACCCCGAAGGACAAACGCCTGCTGACAGGGAGGAAGCAATACCCCAAAGGAGGTAAGTCGTTAGATTCTTCTTCCTCTAAAAAGAAAGAGACGCGCGGACGTCCGGCTACAACCGGTGACTATGTCGGACTTGCCGAGGCAAAGGAACGCCTTAACGCGGCCAAGTGGGAGGAGCTTCTTTTGGGAGACATCGAGAGGGTTTTGGACTCCACATCAGGTCCAATCCTTACAGCGATCGGGAGGAAGAACCTTCCTCCTCGGGGAGTTTTTGCGACCAGTCTACAGGGGATCATCACCTTGGAGCTCAGGAAGCTGGCCGGGACATTTAGCTCCCAAGTTGAGAGAGTGGCGAGAGTCTCTGGGATGGATGAAGTCTTTTCCAGGGAGCTTCTTGTATCCGCGATGAAGCTTGAGGGCATTGCTGAGGAGTTTGCTGCGAGGGTAGGTGCGATCGCGGATCCTCGGGTCGACGCTCTTCGGAGTGAAAATCAGGGACTAAGGGGTCGCATATCCTCTCTTGAGCAAGAGCTGCATGTTGCTGGAGAATTGGCCGTCCTTCGTGCGGCGCTCCCATCCATAGAGGCCTGGATGTTTGAGAAGCCTGGGAAGAAGAGACCTCGCGTGGCGTCGCCCGAGGAGTCTCCGTCGACTGTTACCGCGGGCGATCCTGCCGTTGTTGGAGCGAAGGACCGACCTGCCTCTTTGGCTGAGGTATCGTCTCTCTTGGATCGGCGACTAGTCGATTTGAGGGAGGATATCGCCTCCATTGTTTTAGCTACCCTGCGGTCGCCTCCTGAGGGGAATGCTGGAGTTCCTCTCTCGAGAGGGACCTCTCAGTTAGGATCCTTCCATCGGATGTTCATGCTGTTGGGCGCGGGGCCGCCCCTGTTCGTGGGGGCTCCGCCGCCCCCGCTTCTGCGGGGGTTTCGGCGGATGCCCCGGGATCGGGGGCGGAGGCTGCGGATGGTGTTGCAGGCGGGTCCCGGAAAAGGTGCGGGCCCAAAAAGGCGTCTAGGAGGAAGAGGAATACTATCCAAAATAGGCGTGATTCGGTGGCTCTCGCTCCCTCGACGTCGGTGGTCTCGCTGACCATCGATAAGAGGACGGGAGGAGAGGACAGGACTTATGCCTCGATATTGGCCGAGGCTAAGTCCAAGGTGAATTTGCGTGCGCTGGGCATCCAGCAGCTGCGTATGCGCCGTAGTGCTACTGGGAGCCTTCTACTGGCGGTGTCTGGTAAGGAGTCAGTCAAGAAGGCCGACTCACTTTCGCGGACTTTCTCGAGCGATCAAGGAGGTGAGGGTACAACGCCCTATGCGCAGAGGTGAGGTCCGTATTCGAGGACTCATGAGTCTTTCTTCGCGGGAAGAAATTTTGGCGGAAGTGGCGTCTGCGGAAGGATGCAGGCTGGAAGATCTTCGCGGGTTCCATTAGGTACTCCTCGGGACTGAGCGTGGGGACTATGTGGTTGCGTTGTCCCGATCGTGTGGCACGAAGTGTTCGGGCCGGAGGGTTGAAGGTAGGGTGGGTGACTCTGTCGGTGACGCCGCTGGACCGCCGCCCCCTTCAATGCTATCGTTGTCTGGCCTTCGACCATGCGTCTGCGAGGTGTGCTTTGGAGGTGGATCGCAGCCGTTGCTGCTATCGTTGCAGCATGGAGGGCCACAAGGCTGCTGAGTATACGGCATCTCCACACTGTTTGCAGTGCGCGGAAAGGGACAAGCCTGCGAAATATAGAGCAGGCTCCAGAGAATGTGCTCGCCCGTTCGTTTCTCCGAGGAAGAACACGGGAGACCAGGAGGATCCTACGTATAGACAGCAAGTGCCGGGTAGACCGAATGGAGGGTTGGCTCCCGGAAGTAACAGGCGCAAGTAGGGGGGTCGAGGCGCGTCCGTGGACGCGGATGAACTCTCTCCTGATCTCCAGGGCTCTACTGAGTCCATGTCTTTGTCCCCTTAATAGAATAGGTTTTCGTCTGTGACGTCTAGTGTAGTTTATGGGGGCTGCGGTCATGTTTTTCCGGAGGAATCCGGAGTGTTTGGCCCGGTTACGCCCTCCGTTTATAGTCTTTGGTCATAGTCTAATGTTTGTTTTTCTCTATCGTATTTTAGTGTAATCCCGGTATTATTGTAATGGAGGTATGTATGTGTATGCCCCTCCACATGTGAATACGCTTGTTGTGTGTAAATGTGCTCCCCCCCACTATGGTGTGGGTAGAATAGGTTTTCGTCTGTGACGTCTAGCATAGTTTATGGGGGCTGCGGCCATGTCTTTTCCGGAGGAATCCGGAGTGTTTGGTCCGGCTACGTCCTTCGTTTATAGTTTATAGTCTTTGGTCATAGTCTAATGCTCGTGTGCTCCCCCCCCTATGAGGTGGGTTTGTCGATGTCCTGGTGGGTTTTTTCGCGTTGTGCGGTTTTGCGTGTGGGGAAGGTGTGTTTGTCTGCCTTCCGTTTTCGAAGAAAAGCGAGGAGGAGTGAGGGCTCCTACTTGCATTGCACGTATCCCCGGGGACGAGGGGAGAATGGCTAATAGCTCGGCTATTTTCTCTCCAGACTCTCAAGAGTCAGGGAATTGATAAAGAGGGGGCAACTCCCTTTGGGATCTTTATGGACCAGGCTATAGGGACTATATATCTACCGGATGTAATGCGCGAGTGGTTCCCGGTGGAAGTCAAGCCTCTATTAAAGGCCAGGAGCTATAGACAGGTTTTAGGATCCGGTGCCGACACTCGGGTCGGTACTGGGTGGTAAATCGGCCCAATTCACGTGGATTGGGGCAAACCGGGAGTCCCCCACGACGGCAGTCGGTATCCTCCCTCGGGTCTGACCGTCAAGTGCGTAAAGTATTTCCTGTCTTTAAAAAAAAAAAAAAAAAAGTATGTTATTAGAAAGATATATTTATCATTCTTAATCTATGCCTTTTAATTGATTAATAAATTATCGTTAATAAGTTATTGTTGATCTAATCCATTAATAAATGTATAAATAAAAAAGTGAGTTTTTTATAATTTAGTTATAATTTTACTATTAATTACAGAATATTAAATTTTAATCAAATTGGATATCATAAAAATGTATTTTTAATACAAAATTTTTTAATTACTTTATTTTATAACATTTAATATATATTATTTGCTATCTTTTGTAAAAATATTATAGAAATATCTTTAGCACCTCTAGGCCATTGCCTTTTTTTAATTTGCATATCATCAACTTCAACCCAAATACTAGATTTTCCTTCTCTATATATACTTACATAATGTCCTTCATTAATAGATGAATCATGATGAAATATAGCATTCATTGTCTTATATGATTGTCCAGCTATTAATATCTTAGTTGTTGGGACAGCACGTAAATTAAATTCAGATGTTGTTTTCATTAATTTATCATCTTGTGATAAAAATAATATTAAATGAATAACAATTATCTCTTTTGTTAATGTTATTTCATTTTTATATATTATATCATTTCCAGTGCAAGATTCACATAATTCATTATGTGATTGATACCAATGTGAAAACGTAATGTTTAATAAATCATTAAGATTAAAATTTTTCTTTTTCAAATTATTAATTGGAATTGAAATAATAATATTATTATTACGAATAGTTTTTGTATAATTACAAATTTTACATCGCTTAGTTATATATTACAAGTTATTTGATGCTCCATCAAATTTTTTATACATTCATATTTTTCACAAAGGGTTATAAGAAAATCAAATGCATTATGTTTTATAATACTCGAAAAATGTTTTCCTAAATATTGACGTATTGCATATGTATTTAAATTATGCATTCCAATTTCATATCGATGCATTAACAGACGTAAAATATCTGATTTATCACAATTAAACAATTGCTGTCTAATAACATTTAAATGCAATAAACATTGCAATACTACATTTGCATAACATGAAACCTTATCTGTATTTTGGAAACCATATATGATCCAAGCAGTACTGTCTGACCTACATTGAACTTTGTGATTTAGACTTGATTTTTGAACAGAAATAACTATTTTTGGTAATGCCCATAGAGCATCTTTCACTTTGTGATAGTTTTCTTTTACTATGATAATCATTTCTGTTTTTGATTTATGTATCCGTTTAAAACGATTATATTCAATAATAGCTTCTTGACTGGCTATTACTGACGAAGGATCGAAATTAATTAAATGTAATCCTTCTAGAGATGTTACTTGTGACAGTGCAACATAAGTTTGACCACAACTAAATACGGAATTACCAATGTCCATAATAGCATTTTGCAAACTCAATCCTTGACTTTTACGAATAGTGATGCCATAACTTAGAGATAATGGAAATTGTTTTCTAATAACATATGCTCTATCCATCACTTCAAATTTAACACTTATCCTTTCAATTGAATATTCTAAACCCGACGGTAAAAGAAGTTTGATCTTTTCTATTTTATCAGTAAACGTATCTTGTTCAACTGAAATCTCTTTAGCAATTATACCGTTTACAAGACCTAAACTAGCATCAATATTACGCCGTATCATAACTTTAACTCCAATTTTAATTGTAATTTGTTTCGAAAGCCCAGCTGTTCTAGAATTATCATCATCATTATTTGATAATACTTTTAATACTTTCTTTTTTACATACAGAATACATTCAATCGTGTTTTCAGCTGTTAATAAAATTTCTTTAGAAGCAATACGACTTAACATTGCATTATTAATAACATCACACATATTACAAGTAGGCAATAAACATACAGTGTCCGATGATAAATTATTAATAAAATTACATAATTCATCTACTCTAGATTCAAAAGAATCATTTTTGAAAGATATTTTTCTACTTTCAAGAATCTTACAATCAGATTTTGTCAATAAACCAATACGAATTTTTGATAATAATTCACGATAACAGTTATCTCCTTGTTGACGCATATTGATTATTAATTTCTCGTAATCAAATAAATTAAACGTAATCAAATTAAACGTAATCCATAAATTAACAGCATTTAAAGAACCAAGATATTTAGCAATTTTTTCATTTACTAAATGTATAAAGATAGGATCTTCTCGTATAGGAGGTAATTGAAGTAAATCTCCAAATAAAAGAATATGCTTCCGACCATCGTTGCAATCATTAGTGTCAAATATTTCAGATAATCGAAGATGTATATACATTAAAGTCAAATTAGATATCATTGACACTTCATCAATTATAAAAAGAATAACATTTTTAAGATCTGCTCGTAAAACTTTCAATACATGATCCAGATAGTGGTTTATACTTAGGAGTATGACCATGTTTAACCATGGGTAATTGAAGTAATCTATGAACTGTTAAACCATTTATATTAAACGCTGCAATACCAGTAGGTGCTGCTACAGCAGTATCTTTATTCATATTTTTATCCAGCACTTAATAGTCTTGATTAAGAAACTTTTTCCAGTACCACCTTCTCCGCTAACATATAATCGTAATACTGATTCATCTGATTCTATAATATTGATAACTTTATTAAAAACTCGTTTTTGATCAGTATTTAATTTTTCAATCATCTCAGATATATGGGTTTCTCGAATTACTTTATCACCAAGATCTTTAAAATCTTGCATTGCCTCACCAGCTTCTACATTTTGAACACCTATTGGATTATCAGGATCATCCTGAGACTGCTGTTTTTGTAAATCATCTTGACATTGCTGAACTAATTGTTTTGCAGTTTCAAAAGCTTTTTGCAATTCTTCTAATCTTTCATGATATTGTAATGCTTGTACAAGATGCAGTTTTATTTTATGAAACGCTTCAGCGTAAGTATCGCATTCACATCTGAGATCCTTTAATTTTCGCCATGGTTTAAACATAAGCAATAATGAAAAGAAATAGTTTTCCGGTTGTGTATTAACATATCTATAATGATTAATAAGATTAATTATATCCACGCTGTCGCCGTTTAAGATAATAACCATTATCTATTTTATAATATTTAATATTTTTAATTTTTGGTTCTATTTTTGGTTTGGAGATATCATACCACTGTGCAAATTCATAAAGAGACATATTTTCTAATTCATTTGGTCTATGTGGATAATGATCATCTATCAAAGATGGATAAAATATATTTGTAGATTCAGCTTATCATCGATAGCTTCAACTTCTTGGCACTAATCTTTGTGATTTTTTAATTTCTTATATCTAATTGGGTTAACATCTAGCCATCTGATAGTTGTATTTTGATCAGTTCCATACAAAGGAATACTTAATAATGCATCAGCAGCTTCGAGAGCTCCACATTCTCTATTATTCATAAATCGCAAAGCAAATATATTCCAAAGATAAGAAGCTAATGATTTGTGTTTATTATTCTTACTATTAAGAACTTATTCTTACTATTAAAAATAAGTTCTGATAATTCACTTTTTCCTGGTTTATTCATATACAGGGCTTTGGGAAAGGGGGGGGCCCCCCCTTTCTCAGGATTTTTTTTTTGGGGGGGAATGGTGGGAAAAAAGTTTTTTTTTTTTTTATTTTTTTTTTTTTTTGTGGTTTTAATTTTGTTTTTTTTTTTGTGGGTTGGTTTTTTGGGGTTTTTTTTTGGTTTTTTGTTGGGGGTTGTTTTTTTTTGCGGGGGGTGGGGGGGGGGGGGGGATTTTTTTTTTTGGGTTTTTTTTTGTTGGTGGGAAAAATTGATATCCTCTTCCTTTTTTTTTCCTTTTTTGGGGTGCTGGGGGGGCGACGGGGGGGGGGTGTAGTATTTTTTTTTTTTTGGGGTGTGTTTTTTTATTTTTTTGGGGGGGGGGGGTTTTTTTTTTTTGTGTGGGTTTTTTTTATTTAGTAATGTATCAGGTAAGCAGCGATGATTTTTCATCAATAAATTGAATATCCATATTATCTTCCCATGCAGTAAGAAGAACAGGATTATAGTCATTTATATTAACTTCGTTATCCATTCGAGGAAGATCATAAAGTCTACTTTTATGTTTCAGTTGTTTTCTTCCTGCTATCGAAGTTGCTACATCTCTCATATTCAAAGTTTCAGTAATAGGGCGAGGAAATCCAAAACGACATTGACGAATAATTTTTCGTCCTACTTTTTTAGAGCGAAGACAATAATCATTATGTACATGTTGCTGATGCGTATTAACATGCCTGTACAATAAAGGAGAAATATTTTGATCCGGCATTTTACAGCTTATATGTTGTAATAGTACATTGTGTAATAGTACAAGTGGGGAAGGGGAAAATTGCGCCCGGGGGGGGAAAAACCCCGGGCGGGGGGGGGGGGGGTTCGCGTGGGGTTTGGGGCTCTTTTTTTTCCTTCTTTATATCCCCCTTTATTTATTTTTATATTGGGGTCGTGCTGTTTGTTTCCCCTTTCTTCCTTTTTTTGTTTTTAGTTGAACAAAATTCTTTTTTTTCTTTTTTATTTTTGTAATATTTTTTTTTTTTCCCTTATTTTATTGGATATCTTAAATAATAAAACAACAGTAAAAAATTGAATTTTTTGGGGATTTGTTGGTTTTTTGCCCGGCGAAAGGGGGGGGAAGGTGGTGTTTTGGGTGTGTGGTGGTATAAAATAAATTTAGACACTTCTTCAATAACAGATTCCCCGAAAATCGGTGCATTTTTAATCCAAATTAATAAATGAAAATGTTGTATACCTCTACCTTGGTATTCTCGTCGCCAGAAGTAGTGCATAACTTCTCCAATTGGATGATCCTCAGAGGTAATAAAATCAAGCATTGCTCGAAATTTATTATCGAGAAACCTAGATGTTGATACAGGATCTCTTGCAACGAATACACTAACGGATACAGAAACGTCATGCCATCCATTTACTTCACGAATATATTCACCTAAGTCTTCCCATAACCATTCACTCGGAGGAGAGACTCTTAAGGTTAAAAACCATGTCACAGGTCCATAATGTTGCGTCATACAATTTAAATCACTTCTTGGTTTACGCCAATATTGCTCTGTATTTCGAAGTGTTGAAAATATTGTACTCAAATTAGATTCTAATAATTTCTTCGACATTGCGTCTAAATATTCTGCAGCTGTATAACGAACTCGTGAATTTGTTACGTTCATTTTATGAACAATTCCACGATTTAATTGACGCATATTTGCATCATTCAATAAATAAAATAAATATTGTTGATTTAATCTATACTGTGGATGTTTAGATGTTAACCGACATTTAATAAATTCGTGATCATAAAGTTTTATTTTTCTCCAGTTTCATGTTGTCCATTATTACCAAAAGGATAAGTATCTGGAAAACACATCAAATCCAAATATTTTTCATGATTATCCAAAGGCAAGGCCTGAATTTTTAACATTTGATATAAAGTTGTTGCAGTTTTATTTGCTTTTCGACTTTCTAATACAACTTTCACATCATTTTTCCTCTCTTCTACTGACTTATTTAATACTTCAGGTTCGTTATTCGTACGCGAGATAAATAATAAATCTTCATCATTAACTTGAGTTAGCATTGCCTTCTGTTGTTGATTTTCTAATACAATTTCCATATTATTTTTCGTCTCATCTACAGACTTATTTAAAATCTCCAATTCGTCATTCGATGTCTCTGTATTATTTTCTTCTTCCATTTGGAACTCTGAACTTTTTAATTTTGGCAAACATAATTCACTATAATTATTTGGCAATATAATATGGGAATATAAAGCATTGTTGTGCTTTAACCATATTAAAGCGTCAAATACTTTTTCCACATCAACTATTTCTTCCCAAATAATCTTTGATTTTGTTGGAATACTTCGAACTAAAATATAAAATTCGAAATTCATATCTATTGGATCAGTAATAGAACATAACTTATTCAATGTCTCTTGCAATGAGGAGGCAAGGATGGAAGCGGTAAGTGAAATGTTCTATCTTTAACTTTTTGGACCATTTGTCTTTGAGGCAATTTTTTATTAATAACAGTTCCCATTTTAAAGATAGTTTGAAATGCTTTAGCTCTTTGTATAAGAATTTTTTCAAATGTGTTAAGAGATGATATTACTTTAGGCACATTATCTGTGAAGAGATTATTCAAAATGCAATACGCAGGCATTAGACCATTACGAAATTTGTTTGCACAATAATTACATATATATTGCGCATTAATTTTGTTGTTGTATATATGCTATTAAATTTTTCCAAAATTGATTATCTATTTGAAAACTATTTACTTCAGAAACACTCCTTTTGTAACACAATCTCTCACATGATATGCAAATATTTCGTGGCGTGTCTATTGAACGTTTAATAAAAGCCTTAAACGCTTTACGATATTTAAAAATAATATCATCATCGCTTAGAATTGTATTGAATTGTTGATGTTTATACATATCAGCTTTTTCTTATGCAGAAATTTTATTCAATGTATTCAAATCAGCATTAATGCTTCATCTATATTTTCCATTTTTCGATAAAAACTAATAAGTTGATAAACTAAACGCCTAATATATCTTACGTTTGGAAAATGGGAGGATAATAATTGAACTGGAAGAAATATTCCTTTACAAAGTGTTAAATCAATATAACAGCTATGCGTATGACCTAATTTTTTATTTAAAATCTTAGTTTTCATAGTACATTCAGAAATACTTTTTATCAATTTTGGTACATTCTTTAAAGTGCAGATATTTATAGTTTTTAGAAATTCTTGATAACGATTAATTAACGATTTATCAATTTTACATAAAGTATTGCATGACCATGATTTTTTTATTTGTTCTTCTATTAACGGTAATATATTTACAACTTTTCCCTTTGTATTTATTCCCTTTGTATTTAAAGGTTCCGATGAAGTTATATCGTGATATATAGAATCAATAAAGTAATTTTCGGATGAGGCTGTGTGTTTAGATATACCACATAATGCACGTAATTTTTCATCAATTGTAGAACATTCAGTCACAAGACTGAAAAAATTAAATTCACTTCTGATTTCTTTTTAATTAAAGTTAACATTTTGTAAATTTTGCGAATATGACTAGATTTCTAATATGCATACACCAACGTATAATTTTTTCTGCTTCTAATTGTTTTTCAATATGACCTTTAATATTAATTTTTTTTACAATATCGTTTACTTTAAATATTTTTAAAGAATTACAAATTTTTAGAGAATTTTTCGATCAGAACTTTTCATATTTTTTCTTAATTTTTTGGACAATAGTTATTTTTTTTATTTCAGATATAGATTTTGTACCTTTTTTAAAATAATATCGCTTATTATAAAGCCATTTACGATCAGGATTTAATTTTATTTGTCTCTCTCGTTCGCGCTGAAAATTTTTGGAATAACGGATACGTTTTTGTAGCCGTTTATTTTCTAAATCTGCTTTATATCGATTTTGTTCTTTAACGCATTTATCTTTTGAATTCTGTTTATAGCGATTACGTTGTTTAGCGCGTTTATCTTCTAAATTCTGTTTATAGTAATTGCGCTGTTTAGCGCGTTTTTCTTCTATGTTCTGTTTATAGCGATCGCGCTTTTTAGCGCGTTTCTCTTCTATGATCTGTTTATAATGATCACGCTCTTTAGCGCGTTTCTCTTCTATGTTCTGTTTATATAAATCGTGTTGTCTAATGTGATTACTTTCTAAATCTTGTTTATCAAGATTATCTTGTAAAACTTGCATATAGCGCAACCGCTTGTTAGTGCATTGATTTTCTAAATCATATTTTCTTTTATTAATATTAATATTTTTTTCTAATTCATTATTATCTCCAGAGAGGAAACATTTTTGACTATATTTATTTTCATAATTTTTGTTACTATAAATTTGTTCATTAATTGTAATACTATTTATTTCATTATCATTGCACACATTTTTATTGCTATTAATTTTGCAGTCATTATTTTTAATATGTAACTTTTGAGAAATTCGTTTAGTACGTAAACGAATTGCTTCAACTTCATTTGCTTTTATTACTGCTAAGGGAAGTACCTTCTGAAAAGTATAATGAGGATCTTGTGGAAAATGCTCAATAACATTAGACTCAAAAATCTTTATTAAATGTAAACGCATTAAACTATGATTATATTTTACTTTTTCAGGTTTAATATTAAATAATAATGAAATTGCAAAAGCTATTGCGTAAACTCCACAATCATTACCGTTTGGTTGATGTTGCACAGTTGGAAATTTGACAGAGTATTTTTCGAAAGCATATGTTGGGAATAATCTTTTCAAGAATTTTTCATGATGCTTATGTAATTTTTTAGTATTTAACGAATCATAAATACATATATTTTTTGTGTTATAATAACTGCACACTCAATGTCTCTCATATAAACTTGACGAACTATATAATATTTGTATAGGTTTTTTATCTTTTGGCACAGGTTGAATTGTATCAAGACATTGTATTCGCCATGTTTCAACAGGTCTGTAATCTGAACAATTTTTTAAAAGATGGTTGAAATGGTCCATATGAATATCAGTTAAACCATTCGCCTCGAATAATTATATCTTTTTCTTTAGGCAGCATAACTATATGAGTCTTTGTTTTTACAAACATTTTATATATTTTATGTATATATATATATATATATATTTTTTTTTATAAATATTTTATATACAATAGGTCCTTATAGGCGCACAGCAGCCGCTTTTTACAGGCGCACAGCAGCCTTATATCGGCGCGCAGCAGCCATTTTTTACAGGCGCACAGCAGCCTTTAAAAAATTTAAAAAAAAATTAACCCACTTCCCGAGCTCTTCGTCACTTACTTCGTCACTTACACTGAAATAATCTGGAATAATAATATACAATAATGTATAATAATCATCAATAATTTACAAAGTAAAATGTAAAAAAAGTAAATATAGAAATATAAGTAATATAAAGTATTTGTTTGAACTATACCATGATATTATCCAGAATAGAACTATACTTATAGCCACACTTTTTTATATTTTAATGATTTTTCTCGAAAACTTATAAAAAATGCATATTTAAAATATTTGTTTGATTTTATTTTAAACGAAATCTTATAAAATGTATATAAAATATTGAGTAAAAATTATTTCACTTTATAAAAACAGATATTAAAAGCTAACATATATGCTAATTGTACATATACTGTACATATAACTAATTATGTGTATACAAATAAATATACGTTTAACTTTTGAATAATATTTCTAGAAATTCAAAAAAATAATCCTACAATATTTTTTTACATTTTATATCTAATCTAGATATTAATTTAAATAGTATCTATTTATAATGAATAAATCATTAAAAAATACATATTAAAAAATGCATATGCTTTTATGTGCAAGATATTTCATGTAAAGTTTAATGTCACGAAAATTAATGTGATTACCTGCTTCAAAATTTGAAAACAATAATTTCATTTCTTTATAAGTAAGCATATATGTATAAACATTCAGCATAATTTTAATTGGATTAATATCTTTGAATTATATTTGTTAATTATAATTTGTATATTTACTTTTTATTTTTTATTTTTTGACAGATTTTATTATTATTCAATATATTTAATTAGGAAGCTATTTTTTTGCAGATTTTGCTATTTTTAAATACATTTAATTAGCAAGCTATTATTTTTCAGATTTTTTTCAGATTTGCTATTTTTCAATACATATAATTAGTTACGTTTAATTTCGCAAAACTATGTATATTATTCTATATACATAGCTTTTCAAAATATGAAATATCTTACATATATAAAATCCTACATTAATCCTACATGATTTATTTATATTAATTAAATGTTTCTGAAATTGACAAAAATATTATCAAGAATGGAACTATACTTATAACCATACTTTTTTATATAAAACTTTTGTTGAAAATTTCCAAAAAATGCATATTTACAATATTGGTATGACTTTAAACGAAAGCTTACAAAATGAATTTTTAAAAGATTGATTAAAGATTATTTTACTTTATAAAGAAAAATATTAAATGTTAATATATACGCTAATTATACTTATATGACTGTGTGTGTATAAATTTACGTTTAACTTCTAAATAATATTTCTAGGTATTTTAAAAAAGTAATCATTCCATACTATTTTTTTACACGTCTAATATAGATATTAATTTAAATAGTATTTATTTCTAATAAATAAATCATTAAAAAATACATATTAGAAAATACATTCTTTTATATGCAAGATATTTTATGTAAAGTTTAATGTCAGAAGAAGTAATAAAAAATAAGTGTTTATATATAATAATATATATAATAAATACTAAAGAAGTGAAATTATTGTTTTTGTATATAAATTTTGTATATAAATTTTTTAATCAATAGCCTATATATATATATATATATATATATATATATATATATATATATACAGGATAGGCCATTTTAATCTTTCCACTGTCCATAATATATAAATATATATATATAAATTATAATTGTATATTTATTTTTTATTTTTATTTTTTTTCCTTTAATCTGTTTATTTATACTTATACCAAAATATTATATATAATGGAACTATACTTATATCACTATACATATAAATACATACAAATACCTCTTCTAATCTTTCTTTGTCAATCTTCAGCTTTTTCTCTTTTAAATCTTGTTCTTTAATGAATCTTTTTTTCTTTCTATTTTTTCTCTCTTTATCTGTTTTTTTCTCTTTTTGTTTTGCTTTCTTTTTGTCTTCTTTTTCTTTTCTCTTTTTTAAATAAATTTTCAGCTTCTTTAACTCTAAATAAAAAGTAAAAATGTTAATAATATATTTTTAATATTCACTTATAATTTCATTCTTTTTCTCTCTCTCTTTTTTTCATTTTTCTTTCTCATATCTCTTAATCTCGAAATAAGCTAAAAAAATGTTACAAGAAATAAAAATTCCCACTTATTTCCGTTTAAACATTTAAAGAAAATCTTTCTTTTCAGTCAATTTTATTATATTATGTTCTAGGAAAATAACATATGGTATATGTGATTTTTTTTTTAAGTAGAACATACTAATTCAATTATTTATGATAAAGAAAAGAATATTTGATTCTGCCACACAGAAAATAACAGGCAAATAAAATTAAATAAATCAATATGAGAACTAATAAAAAATTTTATCAAATATTTTGTTCATAAATGATGAAAACATCCTTTAAATTAAATGAGTTAATATCTATATGTGTACATACAAATATATATAAATACCTTTTCCAATCTTTCTCTATCAATTTTTCTACTTTTCTCTTTTTAATCTATTCTCTTTTTTTACGAATTTTTTTCCTACCTCTTTTTTTCTTTCTTTGTTTGGTTTTCTCTTAGTCTTTTTTTTCTTTTCTCTTTTATAAACCAGTTTCCAGCTTCTTTTATTCTAAATAAATAGCAAGACAGCTGAAATATGGATATTTATTATTATTATTAAAGCTACATATTTATTTATATATTATTATTATACACATTATATTCTAACCTTTGATACGATTGTTAAAAAGAATTGATATTTATGTATCGATCAATTTATTATGCAGTCGATAATCTCCCACATGATAAAAAGATTGACACACACAAAATAAAATTCAACCTGTATATATATTATATATATATATATATATATATATATATTATATATACATATATACATATATAGCCCTATATACATATCTATATATAAAAATACATACCTTTCTTTATTTCTTTTTTCTGTTTCTCTTTTTTAATCTCTCTCAATATTCCTTGCAATCTTCTGCTATTATATGTTTTTCTTCCTCGTCAGATAACACGAATGAAATAAATCACAGCAAACTTGACAGTTAATCAATATTGCGTAAAGATGAAAATGCAGTTATTACCATAGTTACCACATTTTATATTAATTTCGTACCAGTTCTTGTGTATTAAAATAAAAATAAATAAATAAAAAAAAATAAATAAGAAAATTTTTAAAATAAAATGTTTAGAAATGCCGAAAAAACCGCAGGAAGCAACACACACTAAAATGCAAATTGTAAGTACGAATTTTTATTATATCTTTATACAAATACATACATATACACGCACACAACCAAATATACGCAGGCACGCACGCACACACGCACGTTCGCGCACACACACACACACGCGCGCGCGCACAAGCACGCACGCACGCACGCATACATTCACGCACGTGCGCACGCATTTACGCATGCATGCACGCAACATACACGCACGCGCACACACATACATAAACAACATGCATTTCAAATGCACATATACATTCACACGTAAAAAGATCGCACGCACGCATACACGTACGCGCACGCATACAAACACACATGCAAGCCCGCACGCATACACGCACACATTTACGCATGCACGCAAGCAATACACACGCACGCACACACACACACGCAACGCATTTCAAACGCACATATACATTCATACGCAGAAAGAACGCACACAACACACACACGCACGCACGCATTTACGCATGCATGCACGCAACACACACGCACACACATGTACACGTGCGCGCAGAAACACACGCACACGCAACACATCCAAAACACACATATACATACACACTTATAAAGAATGATTGAAAATATTAAATTATAATTTTTTTTAGGAAGAAAATTTAGAAGAAATAAGTCTCGCCACAGAAAATGAAGTGCTAAAAGTAGAGGCGGCAGACTTACAACGACAATTAGCAGCTGCGATCATCAAAAATGCAGCAGCAACAAGGGCAGCTGCTACAAAGCCAAACTTCTTTACAATCATTGCAAACTCCGCAACCTCCACAACCTCTGCAACCTCCACAACCTCCACAACCTCCGCAACTTCCGCAACCTCCACAATCAGACACTAAAAATGAGACATCCAAAATGTCTTCGCAGAAGAATAAATGTTAGTATAAAATAAATGTTAGTATAAAAGTTCATTTGAAGAAAAATATTAAATAATAATAAAAAAAATAAGTAATAATATAAAAAAATAAGTAATAATAAAGTAAAAAATAATAATAAAAATAATAATAATAAAATAAATCTTATAATAAATAATAATAACAAATAACAAAAATCATAAAAAATAATGAATAAATAAGGAATAATAATAATAATAAAGTTAATTTTTAAAAAATAAGTAATAATAGAGTAAATAATAATAATAAAATAATAACAATTGAATAAATATAATAATAAATAAATAATAATAACAAATAATAATAATAAATAATGAATAAATAAAGAATAATAATAATAATAAAGTAAATTAGTAATAAATAATATTAATAATATAAAAGTAATGATAATAATATTAATAATAATAAATATAAGTGAAATTTATGTAAATAAATTTATAAAAATATAAATAAATATAAAAAAATAAATATAAATAATATAAAATAAAAAATATAAATACAAGAAGTAATAATAAAAATATAAATAACATTAAAGAAATAATAAAAATATAAATATACAAATAATAAAAATATAAATATATAAATACATAAATAAGTAAATAAATAATAAGAACAACATTAATGAGAACAATAATAAGAACATTATATAATATAATATAAGAACATTATATAATAAGAACATTATATATGTAACATAAATAATTAACATATTTAAATAATTTCTTTTTGTTTCGCATCTTCTCCAACGTTTTTTAAACGTAGCTTTTGCTTGTGCTCACCACATCTATAACAAAGTTTAAAGATATATATATATATATATATATATATATGTATATAGATTATTAATAAATTATTAAATTTATTTGTATACTTTACCACATATTAAAATATAATGTTACTCTTCCTCCTCCACGTCCGCGATTTCGTCCACGACCTCCTCGATTCCAACGAGCAGTTTTTACTAAAAATTATTAAAATAATAATACGTATAATAATAGTACGTTTTCTCTTTCTATGTGTTGTATACATGTGGATGGATGACCATGATAAAGACCGTTTCTTAATTGAAAATTTTCATATTTCGACTTTGCATTATGATATCTCCGTTTATAGATCACGCAACGCAAAAATAAAGATACTTTCTTTATACAATTCAAACTCGCTCTCGATCGATTAAGACTAATAAGAATTCGATCCGTTCAGCCGTTATTGAAATCCGATAATCTGAGTTACTCTCAACTGTCCGACTCGCGTATAGATACACGGAGTGCCGCGCAATGCTTCGCATGAACTTGGCGCGAGACACTACCATGTCTCTTGATAGCTTTATACAACGTGTGTCTTTTATGTGAATGAACGAACGAATATATATATATATATGGATGAGTTCAGATGCGCGACGGAAAAATTATAGATGTCGCCAACAGCATGTTACTATGTTTTATTTTTAACACTTTCTCTCAGAGTAACTGATGTATGTTTGCCTCATTTACTAGACCAAGTTGATGTCGAAATTTTTCGTATTTTTGACGTCCCAAGGGCTTGGTCATGATGTCAGCGATCATGTTCTCAGTGTTTATATGCTCAATACGGATTACGTTTTCTTGATATTTTTCTCTCACAAAGTGGTATTTTACTTCCACATGTTTAGTTCGCTTATGGAACTCCGGATTTTTCGCCAACTTAATTGCTCCAACATTATCAACCATAAGTGCAGGAATATAACGGATTTCTGTCAGTTAATTCAACAGACATCCTAATCAAATTAGTTCCTTACCTAGTGAGAAGGCTGATGTCGACTCGACGTCGATTCACCGAAAACTCATCGACATCCAAATTGACTTCGAAAATCAGCCGATTTCGATCAAATTGTTTTGACATCAGGAGTTGCTTTTTTCTTAGTTATTTGTGTTCAAAACCCGCAAATTTTGTCTACAATTCAGAGCATTATATGAGAGAGTATGCAGATAATCATCGATTCGATATCGATCGACATCGAATCGATAACCGATGATGATTAGCTGTGGCGCTACTGGCGCTATTAATATTATTTTCCGCGGACATTGTTGTAACGACGCGGTCTGCGTTTCTATCGGCGTTTCTTGTTGTGAAAGCGTATACGTGTGCGAACGTGTATGCTAGTTCACACGACCGCTCAATTTTTTTGCGTTGATAGCGATAGTGCGTTGAATGTGTGTTATATACAAGCAATTTAACAAGTGGTCAAGCAAGTGATCCTAAGCAATAACTTGGGAAGAATCTCAGCATTGACGCGAAGTGACGGGAATTAAGTTTTCCGAGAACTATGACGATCAGCGTCCAGTAAGTATTTTCAGTTATGTTACATTTATGGATTATCTCTAGATTAGGGTTACGTTCCGACATCGAGCAAAATTTTCCTCGGAAAAGATGTTTCGGAACATAACCTAAGTATCAGTAATTAAGCGGCAGCACACTGGCACCACACTGAGGGCGGCATTGAGAACTTATTTTTGTTTACTGATGTTGATTTCCTCTGTAATGTTTTTCGTTTATTAATTTATTGAACTATGGTTTCCTCCTCTTTCTTTTATAGAAAAGCGAAAAATATTCTATTTCTTTAAATTGACTCTCCTTGCATATAATTTTCTGTGTTTTTTCCAAGTTTCTGTGCAAATGGTTCGTACATCGTTGATTGGAACTTCTATGGTTGGATCTTCTTGTTCGATAGCTCTTTTCTTGGCAAGAGTTCGTAATCTCATTTCCTAAATCTAAACATTTCATAAAACCTAGATGAACTGGTATTCATACATAAATATATAATTTCAATTTTATATCGATTTGTGAGTATAAGTTATCAAAGTATAATTTCTTGATATCTAATATATTTATTTTTATAAACGTTTAGCCTATTGTTGTTGATAATTATCAAAACACTGGCAATCTGTCAATATCATTGCTGTTTTTAATTTTCATATTAAATTAATCTTTTAGAATGCTGTCTGAAAGGTTTTTGCAATGAGCATATTTTCAATAAACTTATGTAATTACCTCTCTTTTACAGACTCATAAAAAAGAATTCCATCTAGTTGTACATGGAACAATAAGATAGTATTTGTATTTACAAATACTTTCTATCATATTTGAAGCATTTGTTGATCTATGACAGATGTTCCACAAGCAGTGGACTGCAGTTAACTTTTCAAACGTTGAATTATAAATTTGTTAATAAGCTGTTTTAAAAGCTTCTTGAACATCTACGGTGGCAATCAAATTTAATGCCTCAGCATTTTCTTGTTACCCACAAAAGAAAATGCTAATGCAAATGAATCATATAATATCATCGTTCTATCATTAGAAAATTCAAGAGTTTGAAAGTCGGAAATATTGTGCACTGAAATAGTGCACCATTCATCATCATTAATAAAATCAATATCTTGTGTGTTTTTAATTTTCAGTGATAGAATACACTGAAAGATTTTACAAAATTGCTGGCATTTTCAGTTAATGCCAACTAATTTTCTCCTAACTATGTACATTAAATGATTTGTGTATTTCAGTAAGCAGACATTCAATTTTTCAATGTGTATGTAAAAATTAAATTCTTCTACATCCTAATAACAGAACGTCTATTTAAATTTTCATCTGTATAATAGCATGTTGCTTCCATAACTTTTTTGATTGTTACTCCATATATATATTGTAGTACAAACATAATCAACTTGACTGAATATTTGTTGTAATTTATTTAACATTTGCTTCTTTCCATCCTTTAAATGATTTAGTATCGTTTTATAAGAAAAATTTAAACGGGGTAATGTATCTATTAACACATAAAAAGTTTTTTACAAATATGATTCTATACAAAATTTTACCATTAAAATCTTATTACAATTTCACCTACTATGATGCGCTTATAAAGTCTCTGATTATTATAGTATTTAAGCCTTTTTTTATCGAAATCTGAGAAATTAAATCACAAATTAAATTTTTCTTTACTATACACAGATTTCCTATATACTGTAATTAGATTGAGACATTTTTTGTTTAGTATTAGCAGGTTACGTATTCAGTGTCTTATGAATGTGATCTCACTAACATATTCTAACTTTTTAGAACTATTGAGTAATTTCACTCTTTTTCTTTATTTTCCACTTTTTAAGATGAGTTCGAAATCTTACAAGCGGAGGCTACGACGAAGAGCTGAAAGAGAAGTATCTAAAAGATTCAAAGTTAATGAGATCATGAGCAAAGTCAATGCAAGATATGCTATAACAAGTGACGGATAGTGAATCTTCTGATTGCAATCTCTCGTATGTCAACAGTATAGAATGTGTAATGAATGTGAAATGCGTTATCTAGAACAAGAATCTGTACCAAATAATGATGCTTCATCAAGTGAAGAGAAAAATAATAATAGAAGAATAGAATTCATTATCAAGTGCCAATGATGAAAATGATGATAATAGGCCTGGTGTAGATTTTATCGATAATAATGAGAGAAATGTTGTAGAATTTGAAAATGATACTGAAAGAGAAGAATATATTGAAACTGTTCGTGAGTGGGCATTAGAGGCAGGACATTTATCCATGAAAAAATTGAATGATCTTCTCAATAGACTTTATGTAGTTTTTCCACGAATGCCCAGAAACTATAAGACACTACTTCACACTCGTGTTCATATTAATGTAGTTGAATTTGATGATGGGTATAAGTTTTGGTACAAAAGTATTTTGACTATCTGAATGCTGAATGGATCTGAGAGAGTATTTTTAAAGATATGACTGTATCAAGATTGATGTGAACATAGATGGTTTACCTTTATTTCAAAGTTCGAAGAAGAAGTTCTGACCTATTTTGGGCTATCTTGTTGGTACCGAAAATAAGCCATTCATTATTGCTTTATATTTGGGCAAGCAAGATCCTAAAAATTCGGCAGAATTCTTGTATGACTTTGTTAATGAGGTTGAAAATTTGCTAGAAAATGGATACATTTACAATGAGGTAACGTACCAGTTTGAAGTTCGAAATTACATACTAGATGTACCCGCTCGATCATTAGTAAAATGCACTATAGGTCATTCGGGCTATGCATCATGTGAAAAATGTACTGTTGTTGGTCAACATGTTGATGGAAGGAGAACTTACGTGCAACTTGATGAACCTCTGAGAACGGATCAGTCTTTTCATAACATGAGTCAGCGACTTCATCATACTGGCGTGTCTATTTTATCGAGAAATACTAACATGATATCTCAATTCCGCCTTGATCCAATGCATTTGATTTGGCAAGAAGTTTGGAAGAGACTGCTCAAGGCATTGCGCCAATTAAGAATAAAAATTTGTACAAGATAAATAGAAGTACAAGGAAGAAAACTTGTACAATGTTCGAAGCGAATCGAACATAATTAAAAAATCGAGTAATTATGCTCGATTAGAAAAGAGAGTCGCGCCCAACAACTAGCTCGGCGCCCCTGGCAGCCATTAAACGATATATCGCTTTATCTGCGCTAAAACAAAACAGCGCGCACCCTTCTCGAAGGATCTAAAGACAATAAACAACTCGTCAGATAGACAAATTTGAACCGTGATTCCGCAACTGTCGAATTCACGAAAAGTCGAGATCCTTCGAGAAGAGCTCAAGTATATATTGACGCGATCGGAGAGCGCCGTGCCTTTTGTTAAAAAGTCTCCGACGCGATCACTCAGCGCTATCGAATTTAATACACGCGGAACATAACGATTTTCTACCGTTGTTTGCGGTATAAATATTCAATTAAAATTCTCGGCTCATTAATTTTCATTGTCAATTAATTAAAGAGAAAATTAGATTGTGACTGTCTTAGTTTTTTTTTGTTAAAATAAAACACTGTAAATATATACAATTAGTCTAAATATTAAAATTATTAGACTTCGCTGTTCATCGACCGAATCGTTTTCTCTTCACGCTCCTCTTAATTCCTCGTTATCGTTGCGCTATCGTGCACATTTATTGGTCCTTCGAGCCGGATATTTTCCTAAGGGCCGGTGTCTGAAGCGTGAGTGAAGTGAAACAGTGTCCTCGAGGGTGAACCTGGAAAGGAAAATCAGGATGGAAGCTAAAGACCTTCTGCAGAGCCAGCGAGAGTTGCACGGCCGTATTGCTCGTGCCATGGATAACTTGAAAAAACTCGGTTAGAGCAACATTACCGCAGGGGCGGTGCAGACCCGGTTGGCGGGATTAGAGAAGTGCTGGGCGACCTTTGAAGCCCAATACGCTCTCCTTCGTCAGCAGTACAAGGAGGAAATCGCTAAATCGGATTAACTGACCAAAGATTACATCGCCGTCGTAGAAGAGGCGTACCATTGCCACAGTATATACAGTAGCGCAACTCTCCCGATTTTGTGTTGGCCAAAACGGAGTGCGCATGCGCGAAATAAGTAAGTTCACTAGTAACGCCATCTGAACTTCTATCTCGCTTATTCTTTTCATTTTTACTTTCTCTCGCACATTTAAATGTCCAATTAAATGCCTACCTATCCTTGCCTTATATTTGGCGGTAAATGACATTGCGTGTCATCGCTATCGATATCAGGCGTTTACGAAGCAATTAGAAAGTGATAAAGTGATACAGTGATAAGTTGACAGAGTGCTAAATTAATTGAGTGACAGTGACGACAGTGACAGTGACAGTGATTAAGTGAAAAAGGGATATTCTAAGGGAGAATAGTTGATCTATATAAATATTATACAGATCTCCAATTCTCCTGTAGGAATAGTTTGATCTTAGCTCTATTTCAGGTATACGATTGAAGACTAAGAAGAATAAAAAAAACGTAGATAAAAGAGGGAAAAGAAAAATGAGTGCGAAAAATTAATTATATTGTGCAGTATCCGACTGCAATTTACAAGAAAATGTGAAGAAAAGACATTCTTTTAAATTTCCAAAAGAGTATGATAGGTATAACTTTCATTATTTTTTATTTATCATTTAATTATATTTTATATAAACTATTTTCCTTCATATAGTATATTTTTTATATTTTCCTTCATATAGTATATTTTTTATATTTCTATAATTATAATATACATATTTATTTATATTATACTCTATATTTATTTTCTTATATTTATTTCTGTATATACAGATGGTTGCAATGGACGCGAGCATGTGGAAGATCAGATTTGGAATCAAAAGAGCCAGAATATGCGAATCAAAACTGTCGTTTGTGCCATTTGCATTTTGAAGAAAAATGGTACAATGTGAACAAAATTAGAGCTCGCCTTCATCCAGATGCTGTACTCACAAAATTTTCTGGGTCGACTTTTGACAAAATGTAAGTTAACATTTTTAAAAATCAGATTATTCATGTTTGCTTGAAATTTGTTTTTCATAATAAGAATATACAACATTTAATATGTAAATAATAAAATATAATTATTTTGCAGCAATGCAGTTATTTCAAATATGGAAGAAGAAAATGCGTAAGTGTAATTACATTTACTGTTAAACAATATATGCAGAAAATAATACAAAAAAATAATTAAAATCTTTTTTACAGAGATGCAACTCAAGTTCCTTCTGAAACAATACTAACATAACAATACTAACAATAACAACATGAAGAAGTACAAATTCTGGGAAAAACAGGACAACAGAAGGAAACACAAAAAATGGAAGCAGATATGAAAATAGAAGAAAGAAATAGGTAAGCTTTGCATATTTGTATAAAATCTTTTATATATAAATACAATCTAACAATAAAACTTCAATGTTATAATTTCCCATTCAACAATGTAATTGTTATGTACAATTATGTATATTGTTATGTTATACATTGCAGTTACAATGTTGAGTAGAAAATTGTAACATTAATGTTATGTTGTTAGCTTGTATTAATTTGAAATGATACAATATTATATTTTTCAATATATTTCTTACACACTAATTTACAGATGCAAAAACAATTTAAATGTTAACAGTATAAGAAATAAATTAGGTCATGTTATGGAAGAATATTAAAAGACTATTATGTACTATTACTAATATAAAGGATATAATTAAAATTTTTCATTTTTTAAAACTATATTAATATATTAATATTAATATATTAATATATTAATATTATAATTATTAATATTATTATTAATATTATTTCTTGTACTGATATATATTGAAACATCTGTACCACACATATTTCTTTAAAATTTTGTATATATAATAGCTGTATATTTTATTTAAAGTAAATTTTAAAGTAAACTTTTAAAGAAAATTTTATTTTTTTTTAAATAAATTTTACTTTTTATTATTTAATTTAAAATCATATAAATGTACTAATAATTTTTTTATTTATACTTTATTTAATTATGTTCAATTTAACTTCCTTTAAATTAATATACAGATTTCATGCATTTATTATTTTCATATATTTTATTTTCATCTTTAATTTTAGAGTGATAATTATTAGTTGATTTTTCTATTTCTTTTTATTCTTCTTCTTTTTATTCTAATATCTAATATATGTGGAAACATTATAGGAGCAATCCAGCAGGATCTAGTATCCCTACAATCAAGGCAAAGAAAGCAGTAGAAGACAGTCCTCGAAAAAGAAAATTGCGCATGAAGATCAAGAAGTTAAAAGCGCAAAACAAATCGTTGCGGAAAACCGTTAGAAGTCTGCGAATGGAGAAAAAGAAGCGCAACGGGAATGAAACAAGAAAAACAACGGTTAAAGAAGAGGCCGAATACGAAACTTTAAGGAATTTAGGCAGTAAGTTATTAAGTAAAAATTTTGCCAAATTATTGTCTGCGCAAATTGATACACAAATCAAAAACAAACGTAGTACAAGATACGATCCTGACTTTAAAAAATTTGCCTTATCGTTATATTTTTCAAGTCCACAAAATTATAGAAAACTTAAAGAATCACTTGCTTTGCCTTCCGTACGATCATTACAATTATTTACTAATTCGTGGAATATTGTACCCGGAATTAATAATAAAGTTTTTGACGTTCTTGCTATAAAATTAAATTCATTACCATTATAATAGAACGCCATTGTATATTGTGTGCAGATGAAATGAGTTTAAAAGCTCATTTATTTTATAATGTATCGCGGGATGAGATAATAGGATTCGAAGATACGGGTTACAATAAATCTTTCATCCCTGCAAAAAGTGCTTTGATTATAATGGCACGTAGTATTGCAGATAATTGGAAAATCCCCGTTTGCTATTGTTTTGTAGAAAATGCATGTAACAGTAAAATTTTGAAAAATTTAATTTTTAATATTATAATTAAGTTAAAAAATTGTGGTGCTAGAGTGCATGCATTGGTGACAGATATGGGGTCGAATTTTATGTTATTATCTCGCGAGTTAGGCATTTCTACAAAAAATTCTACATTTTTGGTTGAAGAAGAAAAAGTAATTTATATCTTTGATACTCCGCATTTAATTAAAGCTACACGTAATAACTTATTACAACATAATTTTCAATTTAATAATAAAATAGCTTCTTGGGCACATATTATAGAATTTTATCAAAGAGACAGCAAACAATGGATAAAAACTGCTCCTAAATTATCTAATTATCACATTCAACCTAATAATTTTTTAAGAATGAAAGTTAAATATGCTGTCCAAATATTTAGTAATCATGTAGCTGCGGGTATGTGCACACAAATGTCTTCCGGTTTGCTTGCAACTGAAGCAGTTGGCACTAGATTTGATCGACAATTTTGATAAATTATTTGATATGTTAAATTCTTCATCTCTAGTTACACCTAAAGAGTACGGAAAAGTTTTCACTGGAACCAAAAAACAAATAGAATTTTTAGAAGAAATGATATATTTTTTAAAATCTATAAAAGTCGTTAAAGAAAATGGTTCTAATGTTAATGTTAAATGCTTTAAATGCTGGCAGATCACAATTAAAGGCGTAATAGAACTGTGGGAAATATTAAAGAATTATAATTTCCCTTATCTCCGAACACGTCGATTAAACCAAGATAGTATTGAAAATTTTTTTGGCTCTGTTCGACAACAAGGTGGAAATTGTTCAAATCCAACACCAATACAATTTTCCCGCGCTTTCAAAAAACTTTTTAAAATTTTTACAACATTCTAACACACAAAATTGTGCACAAGATGAAGATGAAATGCTTAATTTATTTAAAACATATAATAATGATGTACAATCTATTTCGAAAGTTGTTCCATCATCTACTCAAAAAATTTTAGATATTCCAACTCATGATTACTATTCAATGGATCTGCCAGAAGAAAATGCATTTAAATATGTATGTGGATATTTAATTAAGAAATGTACAGAAATTCATTCGTGCGCGATGCATGCATACATTATGTAAATGAAAATAAGGCTGTTTTAAATGATTCAACTTTATATTATTCTTTTCGAGCTTACGAAAATGAAGGAGCAAATCTTTTTGGTAATTTAAACATACCTAGTAATAATTTTTGTCTATATATTCATAAATTAGAAGAAATATTTGTTACGCCCGGTGGACTCCACGATTCTTTTCTTTCTTCAGAACGATATCGTAGAAACTAATAAAAATCGGTTCTGATTTTAAAAGTAAGCAATCTTTCAGCGCATAAGAAAACGAAACTTAACCCGCGTAAATAACCAGAGTGGCCAGTCGAGATAGTGCTAAAGAAAATTTAAATAAACTTTTAATTTATGAGATTCGGAAATATAAGAAACCCGAACCATCCGTATCAATTGAAACCAGCTTATCTCGATATCCTAAACAAAGATACTGTGGTCGTCGAGAAATTGACGAAAAGAAAAATAAATCTTATGAAATTAATACTGCACGTGCGCTCATTCGACAGGCCACCCTCAAGCGCTCCCCAAATCGTCAAGCGATAAAATAATCAGCTCACTCCCACTCTCTACTGGATGGGGCCAAGTCTCGAGCCAAAGGGCTCAACCAATTAAAATCTTAAGAAACGCCTCTCCTCCCAAAAAATCAGCCTCCTTGTCCTTAAGAGAGGAGTATTGAAATTATTATAAAAAATTCCCCCCTCCAGTAAGGAGGAGGAGCAACAACTTTAAAAATGCAAGCGCAAGGCGCGAGCGTCCACTAAGCGTTCACTAATAAGCTTCACTAACTAGTACTATAAGCAGTTGACAGTTCCAATCCAAGATTCAGTCATTCAATTTTAAAATTAGTAGTCGCGCGGATTTTCTTGCATTATGCAGTTAAGTTATTAATTTGTTTTATATCACAGTGAAAATGATTTTGTTAACATTTAATTGTGCATTATGTGAAATTTCTGATGAACATCTCCATTACTCGGCTCTTCATGTTATATGTAAACCTCCGACTTCAGCTACTGCAATTTTACCAACACTTATTTTGGTGATCCCAACGAGTTGTGAGTAAATTTGAGTAATTTTTATTTTCCCCCTTTTTTCTCTTACTATCTCATACTTTAAAATCTATGTTTGATAAATAATTTTAAACAGTTAATAATCATTAATCTTTACTAATAATTATCAATCAATCAATCAATCCTTATTTCACTTCTCCTTCAGTCTCATTCCTAGTTCTAATTCGCCTAGAATCTCCGCAAGGCGGTTCGCGAATAATTTACCTGTTCGTCGAGAATCTCCGCAAGGCGGTTCACGAACAATTCCCTGTTCGTTGAGAATCTCCGTAAGGCGGTTCACGAACATTTCCTTGTTCGTCGAGAATCTCCGTAAGGCGGTTCATGAACAATTCCCTGTTCGTTGAGAATCTCCGCAAGGCGGTTCACCAACAATTCCCTAATTTTCGTTTCCTTTTAATTGGCTTTTCTGATTTATGTTACCAAGAATTCGTATTGTTTTTCTATCTTTATATTTCGTTTAAGCCTTTTTTTATATATATTTAACTCTTCATTTCTATTTTTTTTTTCTTTACTCCCTTTCATTTTCTTTTAATTTCCCCTTTTCTCGCATTATTATTATTATTATTTTCCCTTTTTTTCTCTTTCTTCCTCTTTATATTATTTTCTTTTGTATTATCACCATTTTGGGAGAAATCATTGAAAATCATTGAAATAGATGAATAATTTGCGAACTTAGACTTGGCGAATCTTTTATCTTAATTTTATTATTGTATTTTAATTTGGACCTGTGTTTCGCCGAATTTAGAAAATTTTAATTCTAACTATACACATACTCGAGAATATATACACTACACGCACACATACTTAGGCATATCTACAACTGCTAAGATGTATTTTTCTTTCCTTATTTTTTTATATAATATATGTATCTTTTTTAATTTAAATGTAGAATTTAATTATTTAACCCGTTCTCTTCCAAACCCTGAGATCGCACTAAGTCCCGCGTAACAGAGATTAAATTCCTTTACCGAAAAGGGACCACCGAACGAATAGGCATAAAAACGCAGAGTTAAAGAGACCTTCGGTCGCTGACCTGTGTCAAGCCCTTCACATTCGTTCGACCCGATCTATACACACGCCCGAAGAAAGTGTGTCACGGGGTAAGTAAGTTACGTTCTTCCATACGGCCCATCCTTTCAAGGGTCTGGACGTAACAGTATCGGTGGCTATTTATTTGAACTTGCGCAAAATAAAACTTTTGAACCACCATGTCCAAATTTCCCTACAATTTTTTTGATAAAACTTTATGCATGCGTATTTACTATACATTATCGCAGCATAATAAAGCATATAAAGGAATTTCAAGAAAAAATAGGAAACTTCTAAATATTTTACACTTATAATTATATTCTATACTTGTGTGCTTATTTTCATATTTCCTTTTTTATGATACACATTTATATATGTATAATAATTTATGCGTTTATTATTGGAATTAGTGTTTTATAACATATATTTAATTTTATAATGTTTTATTAATATTTTCTATTAATTAAATATGATTCTTTCTTTAATCTTCTTTATTGCATGTTTTTTCTTTATTGCATGTTCTTGTACTTGCATTTTATACGGCGATAAATATATATTTTCTAATTTCTCTTGTATGTCTATGTGTGTCTATGCGTCTGTGTCTATGCATTATGTGTGTTTATGCGTTTATGTGTATCTATGCGTCTATGTTCTATATGGTCTATATTTATTAATACGTATTTAATATGATTTAATTTATATATATATATGTATATATATACATACATATATGTATACACATATATATATATATATGTATAAATTATGTGTGTATGTGTGTGTGTGTATACATATATAGAAATATATATATATATATATATATATATACATAAAATGTGCATGTATACAAGGTATCCGTCGATTTTCGACCTTAACGAAAAAAATAAGTAGATTGGCTCAAATTAAGAAGAAATTATCTATATTGTTTTGGGATTGTCGCAATAATTATGGAAAAATTAAATAAAGAAGATCAACCAATCTGCATGAATAGAAGCGCGCTGCGACGGGTCGTCCACTGTAATTTCCGATACTAGTCTCCGCGCCGCGAAACTGATGGGCGGATCCTCGAGACATGATCCGATATATCGCAATATCGCGCCGAAAAATGACCCGTCCTTTTAGCGGCGAGAAAATGATGCGCTATCATTTCCA
This sequence comes from Camponotus fellah, assembly GCA_030586385.1. NCBI lineage: Eukaryota > Metazoa > Arthropoda > Insecta > Hymenoptera > Formicidae > Camponotus > Camponotus fellah. Next base: position 86,688 of record JAPIVC010000771.1, read on the forward strand.
CCACCTTGCGGTAGATAGCATGGTGCGTCTTTTTTATAGTGGTTTCCCCCATAGGCCCATTCACTCTCAATTTGAAAATTATTCAAAATGCCATTGATTATACGCTGAATACATCGTAAATGTAAAATTAATGGTGACGTACCTTTACAAAATTGATTCGTGATTGAAAATCCTTCGATAAAATGTATTCCACACGCTGATAATGATACGATGAATAAAATGCTTCACGAATCTTTTCTTCATCTCGTACACGAAAACACTGCTGAACCGATTATTATTCCGATATTATGCACGACACCCAGTTTCACATAATTGTTGGCACAACACGTAAATTGTACGGCCACTTGGTTTTCGTTAACGCCTGGGAAAGTTCCATGTAAGTGCGGCCGCACGTAAGTATTTTCCGCTAGTCCGTATGCCACAATCATATCCGTATATTCCTGCAGAATATACCTCTTTTCACTCTTAATTTTTACGTAAACACAAGATTTTTATTAAAATGTCTTAGCTCTCTCGACACTGTTATCACACTGCGTACGCCGGCACGCAACAAGCTGACAGCTGAGCGGACATGTGGTGTAAGCGTACGTGTGAGTTCGACGCCTGCGCACTATGGTTGTCCGCTCAGGTAGTTGCGTGCTGCCGGCGTACCAGACTGATAACGGGTGCGAAATGTTAAGACGAAAAAAATCTTTGTTTAGGTAATGGCTATGAAATGGTGCGGGTTCGGGTATTTGACGCGGGGGAATACTATCGTGCGGCAGGATCATGTCCGGGCTTAACCATTCCACATTTGTGCACTTGTGAAGCTGTAAATTTGACAATTTTCATGCGCCACCTGGATAATCGTCTGATACACTATCTGCGAACCTAAATCCAGCTGATTGTGAATCATTCACACCCTTGCACCCATAACCATTCCTTATGCCAAACAACAAAAATAATAGTCATTCCCAGTAACCAACTCTGTATATAATCGTCTAGCGGTAAATGACTGGAACTTGTTACTTGGTGCCAATAGTCGAATCGTCACTCATCAGTTTCAATCAGCGTTTACATGTACGATGAAGAAAAAGCCTGTCATCATTATTATCAGCGTGTGAAACATTTATCGAAGGATTGCCATCACCGGATCGAGCAAAGGCCTGTCACGTAATTTTCATTTACGTGTATTCAACGTCTATATGCATTTTGGTAATTTTCAATTGAAGTGGAATGGTGTGAAACACTGTGAAACCTGCGCACCGTGCCTCTACAAGGTTGTTGAAATGATAACGCAATTTCTCGCCGCTGAGACCATCATTTCGCGCGAGCGCGCACCTCACCGATATATCTAGCAGTCTGGAACGAACCACGCGGTTGCATAGGATGACTGTGCCTGCTCGCACTCGGCTTTTACCACCCCTAATAATCACCCTCTTCGACAGCTGCTGCCAGTTCCTTCTTTATTTTGGACCTGAATTATTCCGACAAGCAAAAAGTATAGTTAATTTCTTCAATCTGAGCTGACAATCAACTATTTTTCGTTAGTCGAAAATCGACACGAACACCTGTATACAGGGTGTCATAAAAGTACCGGAACAGCAAAATAACTCCGAAAAAATGAGTCCTAGAAAAAATGTCAAGTACTGGGCTTTTATGACTTTTCCTGGCTATCTGATGGTGACCTTGGTTTGACCTTGACAATGACCTTGAAGATCATTTCAAGGTCAGGTCTATTTTTAAATGGGACCCCATACTTTTGACCCCAGAAGTGAAAAGAGCGGAAAAATTTTACGTTCGGATATGACCTGGACCTTGAACTGCCAAATTTGACCTCTGAAGGTCACATAAAAGATCAAACCCTTGTTTTAGGCTGAAAACGCGAATGTCTTCGAAAATGCACCTGCTGGAGCAACGTATTACGCATAAAGGTTGTGAGGTCAACCCGAGGGACATTCAGCCGTGACCTTGCCCTTATTCTCAAAGTCATGAGTTAAGATTATTATTAAGGCTCAAGCCGGACTGTTTTTAGGACTGAAAATCTATACTTTTGACCTAAAAGTGTCAAGATTGAAAATTTTACGTTCGGATATGATGTTTTCAACCCCCCTTGTTCTTAAAGATTATGTGTCCAGTCATATCAAGGTCAAATCATTTTTTAAGACTGGAAACACATTTTGGATCCCGATAATGTGAAAAGTGAGATTTACCGGAGGTCACACACTCCGATTTTTGGTAATTCCTCAATATCCGGGCGTAAACATCTTGGGAACCTGTTATCTTGAAAAAAAATCCAACCGTCGGTTTCGATTTCAGAAACGACTTCAAAAAAATTCCTTAAACGAGATCCAATTTTTGTTATTCTTAAAATATCGGCCGTCATCTTGAATCGGTCATCTTGAATTTTCGAAAATCCGACATCGGATTCGGTTTTTAGCGAGCTCAAAAATCCCAGAATCGGTATCCAAAAATTTATTCGCCGGTCGAATAAAGTGTACGCTTCAAGGTTTTTTATTTGTCTCCAGGATTCTATCGAAGTGTCCGGAACAAGAATTGTTTTTGAGTTTTCATCGATTTAACAAGTTTTGATTTCCCGTTTTGAATTATTATCACATTAAATTATTAACGATCAATGGTACATTATTATTTTTATTTTAAAAAGGTAAAAGAAACCGCTTTTTTTATATAAATTTTTTGCAATTTTGTTGTCAATTACCAAAAATGGTCTCATTTTACAGAGCATGAAGAATTTCGCTATTGATGATGAGAGGAGAGGGGGATAGACAAAGGTTCATACAGTGAAGTGAGATTGCTGTTCAATGAAACCCTTTCGTAATGTTGAAGGCGAAGGTATTTCAATATCGACTGTATCTCGCACCTAACGATTTGTAGAAACTGGGACTAAAAAACCGCCACAAATCTGGGAGGTCACAGTCCCAAACGACAGAAGAGCGGCAATTTGAAGTAGCTCAATCATTTGTTGAAAATCCCAGATTGTAATTGGAAAAGCATCTCAACTGGCTTCAAATGAGTAGATTTTCAGTTTCCAAAAATCTAAAAACCATTAAGTTCCCACCCTACAAAATTCATCTCCACCAAGAGTTGAATGAGGATGATTTTGACCGCAGGGTGCAATTTTTAGAAGTTATGATGCAAAGAATTGATCAACAACCGAACTTTTTGCATAATATCGTTTTTCAGACGAAGCGTTCCTTTGAAATTAATGGTAAAATAAACCATCATAATTTTAGATATTGGGAGCAACGAAAATCCTCATTGGGATCTTAGGAAGCACATACGCAGCGACCTCAAAAATTGAATGTTTGGACAGGTCTTTATGATAATCAAGTGGTTGGGCCTTTTTTTAAATGGGAATTTAAACTCAGAAACCTATCTGCAGCTTCTAACAGACCAAATTGTTCCATCAATTCAGGAGATTGTTGGTGATAATTTTGGTGATGTTTGGTTCAACCAAAGATGGGGGCACCGCCACATTATGGACGCCATTGTTCCCAGAAAACTATTTGAACGATACTTTCCTAATCAATGGATGGTGAAGGGGAACAATCGAATGGCCGGAAAGATCACCCGACATTGCACCACTTGTGATTTCTTTTTCGGGCTCAAAAGTAAAGTTTATTTCACTAAACCTCGTAACCTGGATGAGCTTCAACAACCGGATCATAGACGAATGTGCTGCAATCCCCAGAAATGATAGGGAGTGCGATTGACAATTTTTACGTCCCGCCAGCACACTGTCAAACGGGGGGAATAGGAACATTTTGAACATCTCTTGTAATCTCAGGCCGAGTTACAAGATGCCTTCCCCTTCGGTGACCGAGACTAACTGAACCTCGCCTTCGGAAGTGCTCGGGTTTTGAGACACCTTTTGCCTTCAGTGGTCGGGTTTGGGGGAACACCGAGAATAAGAGCAAGGTCACGGCTGAATGTCCCCTTATGCGTACTTTGTCTTCTCCTAGCAGGTGCATTTTTCGAAGACATTCGGGTTTTCAGCCTAACAAGCGTTTGACCTTATGGACCTTAGAGGTCAATTTGGAGTGTTCAAAGGTCATATCCGAACGTAAATTTTTCCCGCTTTTTTTCTGGGGTTAAAGTATGGGGTCCCATTAAAAAATGAGACCGAAATGATCTTCAAGGGTCATTGTCGGAGGTCAAATCCAAGGTCACCATCAGATAGCGGGAAAAAAGTCATAAAAAAGCCCAGTACTTTGACATTTTTCTAGGACTATATTTTTGAGTTATTTTTTTCCGGTCTTTTATGACACCCTGTATGTGTTTGCACAGAGATGATACTAATACTAATAATTTTTTTACTAATAATTATTTTACTTGTTTTTTTATACCTATTTGCATGTTTTTATGTTGTACTTTATAAAAAAAAATATTAGTTTAGTCTTTTTTTTATATATATATATATATATATATATATAGATGGTAGGAACTCTAAGTTAAAATACTTTTATTTATTTGAGATTTAGATAGTAACTACTCCGTAACGAACTTTGGAAAGCAGCGTACCAGAAAAGCGGATTAAAATTGGCAAGAACGACGAAATGAACTTATCGTTATAAAAGATATGTACTTTCAATTTTGTTTACTAGTATATTATGTATATTATTATACGAGAATCATATATATACTTTTCTATTCTCTTACTTCTTTCCGTTTTGTACTGAGGTGGATCGAGCTGAGGTACAAATAGATAAAGAGTTAGGGGAAAAAAGGGAAAATATATCTTTATATTTTAATTTTTATAGAAATAAGATTAATATTAATATTACAATTTATAGGTATATAATTAAATATAATTTGTAATACTATTAATATTTGTGACTTTTGTTAGATTTATATGTAGATAAATCTCCATATATTACTAAAATTATTATTGTAATATGATAAGTATATATATGTAAAATTTTTTATTATAGTTTCAAAAATATATAAATATTATAAAAATATATAAATTTTGTTTATCTTTAAACAATGACATATTTTACTGCATATTGATATATGCTTTTGTATATTATATATATATATATATATATATATATATATATAACATAGTATATTTATTATTTATAAATATATCTTTAATATATTAATTATTTAATATGAATTATATTATATAATGATATTATATTTTAATAATAATTATAATTTCTGTTTCTTGAGCATATATAATTTTTAACATTTTTTACATTTATTTTCTTTATTTTCTTTTTATATATTTTTATTTTTATTATATGTAATATATTTTGTATAACAATTATTTATTTCTTATTTTATATTTTTCTTTTTAAAATATATTATTAACAATTTATTTTATACATTTTTCATTAAAAATACATTTTAAGTTAATATTATGTATGTATCATGAGTCAGAGTTAGAGAGAAGATGAATGAGTATGAAAGAGTAAGCGAAGATAAAGAAGTTCAGATGGTGTTGCTGGTGAACTTACACTTTATTTCACGCATGCGCACTCCATTTTATTGCTGCGATATCTGAAGGTGCCGACGAGGAGTTGCGCTACTGGCATATACTGTGCCATTACCCAAATTGTGCCAGGGCATGCCTGAATATGCCGCTCACTCCTTAAGCCCTGCC
>JAPIVC010000772.1:0-25753 GCA_030586385.1 Camponotus fellah
AAATAACAATGTAGTCTAATTATAATTATTGACTCGTGCTGAAACTTTGTCTTTTTCCCGATAAAAAAAGCGCGTCATAAATCGCTCGAGGAGGGGCTTGTTTCGATATTCCATAGCGGGCGATATTCCATAGCCCCGAGACAGAGCGGGAGGTAAGGATTGTTTCCTCGAGACATATACCGACTACCCCAAAAGTCGGTAAGCGGGGGGTTCGTTCTGCCAAGTCGTAGCGTCTAAGGGTCAGGTAACGAGAATTTGGCTTGGAGCCCTATACAGGTGGACCGGAGCTGGAGTGGGAGGATTGCTTTTTCGAGTCTAGTACGTGGAAGTAGGGAAATAAAAATTTGCTAAAATCGTCGACATAGGCGGCGTCGACCAATCGCAGCTCTGGACCACTATGGTACGTGCCAATCAAAATCGAGACTTCCGGAAGTGGGGTATTGTTTCTTCAGGTATTTAACACCTAAACAATCTTATCAATATCCTAGTCCACCAATCAGAACACCTCCCTCCACTTCACCTAGCCACGCTCACGTCGCCAAAGGCCGAGTGGTGGGGGTTTGTTTTGACGCACCATAGTGGCTCATATCTACTTATAATCTCTTTGTATCAATATTTCCTTCTTTCTTTATGTTTCAAAAATTTTTAGCTTTACATTGTTAAGTTATTTGTTTTAAGATAACGTAATTTAAATAAAGTTTACCACGAGATTTATTACTCAGGTTTTTTAAGTTTAACGAATCGAAATTCGTAAGAATTAATAACAGAATGAAAGCTAATTTAAATAAAAAATTTAATAATTTGACCGTTAATAATAACTCAGTTTTGAATCCTTTCAGCAATATTGACAAAACGTGGTGGCTAGTTAACATTAGTAGTAAGAATATTCCCGACAGGGTTTCTGAACTTTTGAGTCTTGATGACAATTTTGGATTACCGGTACTTCAGTCTTGTAAGAATGACCGCGTGAGTGTCGTTCTTGGGACTTTAAAAAACTTTGAAATTAATTATAACCGTATCCCCCGTGAAGCCATCGAAATGACCAGAATTTCGATCGCTAATTCTCTCCAAAGGTTTCTTTGTGAGAGTAAACATATTAATTTTGTAGATAGATACATTCTTAGAGGATTTTCTCTCTGCAGACGGTTTTTGCGTGAGAATGATGATTTGTTTATCACCAGAGCTGATAAGGGTCAGGTCACTGTTGTTATGGACAAAATTGATTATGTTAATAAAATGGAAGCTCTTTTAAATGATCAATCCACTTATAAAAAATTGAACAGGGATCCGATCAGGAAAATAACTAATAAAATTAATGCCATTATTAAATCTTGGCGAAGTAACGATTTAATCAATGAATCTACATATAAAAAAATTAAATTCTACTAATGGTAACTTGCCACGCTGTTACGGTTTGCCTAAGATTCACAAAACGGGTTTTCCACTGCGGATTATTGTATCATCACTGGGTAGTCCTTTATACACATGTCGCGCAATACATCCACGATATACTACAGATTTCGATTTTGGAACCTAAATCTCATATTAAGGATGGTTGGACCTTTGCTAAGATTTTGAAAGATAAATTTATTAATGATGACGATGTAATGATTTCGCTGGATGTTGCCGCATTATTTACTAATATTCCTAAAGATTTGGTGTTGAATGCTGTCACTAAACGTTGGAATTACATTGCTTCTAACACTAAATTTAATTTATCTCAGTTTTTGTACGCGATAGAAACGGTTTTGGATTCCACTAGTTTTTCGTTTAATGGACAGTTTTATGAACAGATTTTCGGTAGTCCTATGGGGTCCCCCCTGTCTCCTATTTTGGCTGACATCGTTATGGATGATTTGGAAACACATTGTTTGAGTCAGTTAAGTTTTAACGTTTCGTTGTATTATAGATATGTTGATGACATTTTTACTATTGTTCCACGCTCAAAGATTGACGAGATTGTATCGACTTTTAATGCTTATCATCAACGTTTGACATTTACATACGAGACTGAGTCTGATTTTTGCATTAGTTTTTTGGATACCATGGTTATTCGTTCTGACGGTCGGCTTTTGACCGATTGGTACAGAAAACCTACTTGTTCTAACAGATACATTAATTTTCATTCCAAGCATCCGTTTAAATATAAAATGAACACAATTTATAATCTTGTTGATCGCGCTATTTTATTATCAGACGTTCGATTTCATTTTAAGAATATCGACATTGTCAAACAGATTCTTTCCAACAATTGTTTTCCAGATCAAATTATTAACCGTTATGTTAAAAGAAGACTTGATTTTTTAAAACATCGTGACAATGAAAATACAAATTCTGAGAGTGATAATGCGGCTACACCTTGTTATATTTCTTTACCGTTTGTGGATGGCTTTAGTGATGAGATTAGCCACGTCTTTAATAATATAGGTCTTAATATCGTCTATAATGTACCGAAAAAACTTAACCTTTTGATTAAACGCGGAAAAGATAGATTGCCTACTAACAACAGGGCCGAAGTCGTATATAAATTAGACTGCAAAAATTGTAATAATTCATATATAGGCCAAACGAAAAGACATTTAGGCACTCGTGTCAAAGAACATTTTAACAATATAAAATTGCACGAAAGCAATCTATCTGTGATTAGTAAACATAAATTAGAATTTAACCATGACTTCGATTGGTCAATACCGATTATTTTACACAACGAAAGACACGTGAGAAAGAGAGAAATTGCTGAAATGTTTTTTATAAAAAAGTTTGACAACACAATTAACTTGCAGAAGGACACTGAGAGTCTGAACAGTATTTATGATAAACTAATAAAAGCTGTTTAGTCTCTCTCCTTGTTTGTGAGCGGTAGGCTGACTTGACGATCTTGACAAGTGATTTCTCTTTTTTCATTACTTATTGGTTAACTAAGATTTTGTACATATATATTAATTTTTCCTTTTTTTCTCCTTTTTTAATCTTCATTTCTCCTTTTTACTTCATATTGTTTTTATAATATTGTAAACCTTTGTAGTTCACTTGAAAAGGAAACGATCAAAACCAATGGTCGAAACGTCGTGATTTTCTATCAACCAATAAAGTGCCAGTGTGGTCGATTTAAATTACGTTATCTTATTTTATCTACTGGCGACATTCAAGAATTTAATATTATTTGTTTTAATATTTTTCCTAAAAAAAAAGACCTGTCATAGTTATATAACAGTTATAAACAGAAAGAGAACAAGGAAAACAATTGTGAAAGCATTGCGCATACCAAAGAGCAAAGCGCTACGCGGCTTGAAAAGGGGTGAAATACCCCTTACACTCCCGGCCGTGCACTCGTTGAATACTCTCGCGTAAATTCGCACTCGTAGATTTGTTTCATTGTACAAGATACCATCGTCATTGTTTTATTTCGCAGTTGCGAAAACATACGCGTTGTGTACGGATTTCCTGCGGCAGATTAAAGTGCTCTTTGTTATAAATTTAGAAATATGAGACTGCCAAGCACGCCAAGCGAGCGAAATATCAACCGCGATTTATTATTTAGAATAAGTCCCTCAAGAGCAATCGATAATTTAGAGAAATTAGAGATAAATTATCGGATAAATATCGGATAAATATCGGATAATTATCTCGTTGCAATGTTACATGAGTTGCATGGATCTTTGTAAGTTTAGTATTGCTTTATGTTATATGTCTAAATGGCAATGGATGAAAAAAAAATATTTATATTTATAATGATATAATTATTGATAATAATAATAATAATAATATTATTGATTATTATAATAATATTATTAATGTAATTATAATAATAATAATATAAATTATACATCTATCAATGTTTATATATTTTAGATTTTAAATAAGTTTTATATATATTTATATCTCGAATTTCTCTTTTTAATTGGAAGTCTTTATAATAAAAATTATTATTTACATGTTTGATCTTTACTCTGGTGCTATATTCACATAATATTGCAAATCTTTTTTGCATCGTTATATTGCTTTTATCTTTTTACCGCAAAATCGATATTCTGAAAAGTAATTTGTTCTCACGCTGCTGTTTCATGAAGACTGCGAAAGGTTACTAGAAGTGCGAGCCGTTTATGTTTCTAATTAATTTATCAGTAGATATGAGCCATTATGGTGCGTCAAAACAAATCCCCACCACTCGGCCTCTGCGTGGCCAGGTGAAGTGGAGGGAGGAATTTTGATTGGTGGACTAGGATTGAGAAGTTAGTTTAGGTATTAAATATTTGAAAAAACAATACAGGTGCTAAATATTTGAAGAAACAATACCTCCCGGAAGTCTCGATTTTGATTGGCTTGCATCATAGTGACCCAGAGCTGCGATTGATCGACTCCGGCTGTCGCCGATTTAACAAATTTTTATTTCCCTACCTTCACTAGTACTACGGTACTAGACTCGAAGATGCAATCCTCCTCCTACTCCAGCTCTGGTATAGAGCTCCAAGTCAAATTCCCGTTATCTAACCCTTAATCGTTACCATAGCGTCGACTACAGCTATTACACGAGTAAAATAAATTTTTAAAATTATTTGTTTCTTTATAAGAAAAAATACGCGTTTAATGCTAATAATAATATAATAATACGACGTGTTGCTGCGTGTTCGCAATAAAGGACAGAAGGTGACATTGGGAAATATATTGAAAACGTAGTAAAAAGTACTCTGAATTTTTTTAAAAAAACTTGATATTTATTATTACATTTTATCGATGTACATTTATTTATTAGTTTTCACAAAATTTTTGTTTCCATAAAATCATACGAGAAATTTCATTAAATTTAAGCGAAAGTATCTCTACAAATACAATGCTGAAATATACATCTAAAAATGTTAAATTATTAATTTGAGTTCGAACACTTTGTTCGATTTTTTCATAATTTCCTTTAATTGTAAGTTTTATCATTTCAATCTATGTATCATAAGGAAAGTTATAATTCTATTTCGTTGATTTTATTGTTAGCACATGTATTGACAGTATCATCAATATTAATTAATTGCGACAAAATGCGTATCTACGCATTTTATACCAGGTGTATACATAAGTTTTTTCCGGTTTAACTAAGAGATGGCACCAGCGAAAAGTATGCAGCGTATTAATTTGACACATACGTCATTTTGTTCGTCTGACATTTAAACTACAACACACACAAGTTGAGTCCGCCAAAAACTAGCGTCTTTGTTTTATCGTTCAGTGATCATGTCGAGTTTTGTGCCTGAAAAAGAACATTTGCGGCATGCATTGCTTTTCTTATTTAATCAAAAGAAAAAGGCTGTTAAAAATCATCGTTTGCTGGTAGAAACATATGGTGAACACGCTCCATCGATTAGAACATGTGAAACATGGTTTCGACAATTTAAAAGTGGTGATTTCAATGTGAAAGACAGTGAGCGCTCTGGTAGACCATAAAAATGCGAAGACGAGCAATTGCAGGAGTTATTGGATGATGACCTAACTCAAACTCAACGGCAATTAGCAGAAGCATTACATGTGTCACAAGAAACAATCAGCAGACGTTTACGAGCAATGGGGAAGATCAATAAACTCGGTAAATGGATCCCACACGATTTGAATGAACGTCAAATGGAAAATCGCAAAGTCACTTGTGAAATGCTGCTTCAACGCCACGAAAGGAAATCATTTTTGTATCGAATTGTGACGGGTGACGAAAAATGGATTTATTTTAAAAACTCGAAGCGGAAAAAATCGTGGCTTTCACCTGGCGAAGCCGGTCCTTCAACACCAAGGCCAAATCGCTTCGGCAAGAAGACCATGCTCTGTGTCTGGTGGTACCAGAGCGGTATTGTGTATTATGAACTCTTGAAGCCCGACGAAACCGTTAATACACAACGCTATCGCCAACAAATGATTAATTTAAACCACGCATTAATCGAAAGACGATCGGAATGGGCCAGAAGACATGGCAAAGTGATTTTGTTACACGACAATGCGCCGTCTCACACAGCAAAATCAGTGAAAGACACCTTGAAATCGCTTGGATGGGACATCCTTCCGCACTCGCCGTACTCCCCAGACCTGGCGCCATCTGACTATTATCTCTTCGCATCAATCGCGCTCGTAGAGCAACACTTCAGCGATTTCGAGGAAGTTGGAAAATGGCTCGACGAATGGTTTGCCGCAAAAGACAAGCAGTTTTTCTGACATGGTATTCATAAATTACCTGAAAGATGGGCGAAATGTGTAGAAGCCGATGGCCAATATTTTGAATACAAAAAAATTAATTTCCCTTGAAAATTACGTGTTTCTTTTTACCAAAAAAACCGGAAAAAACTTATGCATACACCTGGTAATATTTTCCAACTCGAGGAAAGTAACATTCTGCATCATGATAGCGGTGTCATAAGTTTTTCGTTTGTTCAACGGAGGTTGTTCTTCCTTCTCGACATTAATCGCTGAATATTCGGGAGTATCCTTGTATGCCACTGAAATAGTCCTCACGCCATAATCGCTTGTAAAGTTGATGGTATTATATTAATATTGTCAATAATAATCTGATTTAATCCCCATGTTTTTTTATCCTCGTATAAATACTGCCTCATATGATCCATGCAGGCTTGAAATTGCTGCCACGTGTCGAAATCAAGACAAATCCCATCGGCATTATTGCTCGTTAATTTAATAATTGAATTGAAGGAATCTTCCTTCGTCGATTGCAATCCCACTTGTATCTTCTTAGTGAAAGATGAATTAAGTCCATGTGTCATTGATAAAAACAAATGTCGATTTCTTCTACCGTTACCGATTTTGTTGTCTTCATTTTCCGGCTCCTTAATATCGCAAATGTGCGCAGATTTCACAAAACTGACTATTTCCGTCGTTCGAGCCATTACTATTAACTTTCGAGTATATTATGTAAAAAATAGACACAACAACGATAGCGTATTTGCGTAGAAATTTTCTTCTTTGCTCGAAGCTTAACTTCTGTTAACAGAATTCAAATGAATACGCGGTTTATTCTCGCGTTTATATTACTGCTCAATTCTCCCCCATCAAAAAAAAATCTAAAAAAAAGTGGGAGGAAAATAACATGCGTAGAAGTGAGGATAAATGCGTATTCAAATAAAATATTTTACAATAATCAAAGAAAAAATACCGAGAAACTTCTATAAATGTTTCTAGAAATCTTCTCCAGACATCTTCTCTTCTTCTAACAATTTTCTCTAAACTATATTTCGGTGATTCACCATGGGAAAAATATTTAAGTATGTTTTATTAGGAAAGATTTATACATCATGAAACTATTTTTTTAACCTTCTAAAATAATTAGAAAGTAACTTGTAAATCTAAATTTATAGATATTTATTATATTTATTATTTATTTATTATTTATTATTTATTATTTATTATTTATTATTTATTATTTATTATTTATAGATATTTATTATATTTATTATTTATTTTATAGATATTACGTGCGGGGGTATATCCGAATGTTTAATTTAAAAAATATGAAATCTTATCAGATTTTTTTAGTCGATACGGTATATATGCTGTTTCAGCATGAGAAAAAATAGGTCAATTTAGGATGAGGGTTTCGCTAACGTGGATTTAAGATGAGAATATTTTCCATATCTTCCTAAATTATTTAGAAAGAGAATTGTAAAATTCGAAAATAATAATCCAAAGAATAAATATATAGATGACTGGGTCATATCGAATGTTTTAGAAAATATGAAGACGTTTTCTTAATCACTATTGCAAATATAACGGGTTTATTTTAAAATAAAAACCATTCATCTTAAGATGAGATTATTTTATTGGATGTCTGTAGTTTTTTTATCGAGTTTTAGGTTTTTAAAAATCTCTAGACATTTATTAATGGTGAAAAAAGCAGACTCTAACAAAACATCATCGGCAGTCAGATCGAGAAATTTATCGAATAGTGCAATAAAGTCTGCGAAACGTTGCATCGGAAAGAGGAACCTGTGTCTTTTAAAACTCTATGCTATGAAAAAAAATCAAAGAGCTGCGTTCGCGATGCCGACAATACTTATTAAATTATTTATGTTATTTTATCTAAATTATTAAATAAATATTTTATTTATATTATGAAATTTTACAACTATTCACTACAGACTGATAAAAGCCGATTTCCCTTTCCTTATTCCCCTTCGAATTTGCATCTTCTGGTCTTATTTTACGAGCCCAAATAAAGCATCCTCTGACGGTGGACAGATAGGCAACCCGACTTAATGATGTGTGTGTTGTGAAAACACATCCTGTACATATTTCTAATTGTAAGACAATTCGAATTTTGCAGATCGAAGAATGCGTAGGACAAGAGCGGGAACTTGATAACAGGAAGAACGATTTATGACATTCTTGTACATATTGTCCTCTGTCCATTGTAATTGGGATGAAGAACAAAGAAGAGGCAGAAGTCGAGGTCGAGAAAACAAAAATAAAATATACACAATTTCAAGAGTTTTGTCTTATGTTTAAATTTTGACAATCTTTTCGAGTATCAGCAGATTTTTGTTTTAGATATTCCTGAGAAATTCCTGGTTTCGAGAGTAAAACTATATCAATAAATACGGGGCTATTAAAATCTCTATTAACAACTTGCGTCTCATAATTCATAAACTTATTTAGACGTTTTGTTGACGCTATCTCGACTGACCATACTCAGTATTAAATTTATTTAGTTCGAATGTCGGTTATGTGCGCGGATTAAGTTGCATTCTTTATATGCTATCATAATTTTTAAGAAGAATCGCTTTGCATTTCAAATGCAAAAGCCGATCCTTTTTTCTCTCACGATATCACTTTGAAAAAAGAAAAGAATCGTGGAGTCCACCGGACGTAACAATTATTTTTTTGACAAAGAATTGTATATAATAAAGATTTGTTTATTAAAAATACATTAAATACTTATTTTTTTTCATAAAATATTTTTTTAAAGGATTTAAATGTACAATTGTGCGAACAATAATAAAGGAAAAAATTATTGCTACCGTAATAATAATATTAAGTTTAGCAAAAAAATTGAATCACATAGCTTTAAAACTTTTATAGCTGATCAAATAATTATTAATAATTATTATTAATAATATTTTATTAAATTATTTTATTATTTAAATTATTTAATTTAATTATTGAATTATTAATAATTATTAATAGTTCAATTTTTAAAATACCTTAGCATTAAAAAAAATTACAGTTAAGAGAATTTAAATAAACAATTGGGCAAAACCTTTTAAAGAAGAACGAAAAATAAAAGTTATTCTTATCATATAACTATTAAGTTCTCTTTAAATCACAATTTTTAAACTAAACATTTTGAAGCACTCAAAATATTTTTCTAAAATAAGTTTTTTGTTATATATTTTTTTAATTGACAAATTATTATTACATAACAGAAACATAATGTCTTTACATATCACACACACACACACACACACACACACACACACACACACACACACACACACCACACACGCACACGCATACGCGCACGCCACGCACGCACGCACGCACGCACGCACACGCACACGCACACGCACACGCACGCACGCACGCACGCACGCATACACATAAAATAACAAGATAATTATATTTAGAAACAAACCTATTTTTACATTTTTTAGATATCGCCCAATTAAAGGAACAGCAGGAAATAATCTCATAGTTTCTTTAATGACGCGATCTAAGTAATTCATATGTTGTAAATCTTCGTATTTATTATAATTGGAGCACATTTTGGAGTTTTCTTCTCATAAATTTCCCATAATTCTTCATATGCGTTTTCCTATTATATGAAATTAATAAGATATACATTTAATTATATATAAATATATATAATATGTATAAATTATAAGAGAGACAATTTGATTAATCACTTACATAATCTTATTAATTACATTTACGGATTCGTATTTTGATATCAAAATAATGATAAATGTCAACGTAGACATTTTATGGCTTTATTAAAATTTTTAATTTAATTAAAACATCAAATTCTTATTTAAACGAATTTGCAATATGTATATGACGTTACTTTCTGTTTACTTGTGTTATAAGTTATAAGCGTAATTATTTTGAAAAAGAAAAACATTTATACAAACTAAATTTAAGTTACAATGTGAACAAAATTTAATATATATGATTCTATTAATCTCAGTAATAGAAATTACTTCATAATGCACATAATAATATATTTAAAAAAGATTTTGTACAAGTTATAATTTGAGTGAATGTAATTGAATTTACTGAAAAAAAGTTTTCTCGATTATTGTTTAAAAAGATATTCTGAAAAAGAGTTTTCTCGATTATTGTTTAAAAAAATATTTGCCATAAAAAATCATACGAGAATAGTCCGATAATAAAGATAAGCGTTAATTATTTGATTTATACGTGAAACCTCGAAATCATATTGTTACATGAAGAAGAGAAGAAAGCGATTTTCATTTACTAATCGGCATTTCAGCAATAAAAAACTGATGACAATTATTCGAAATTCGCAGTGCGGATTTTACAATTAGGGGATTTCTCCAAGAGCTGGCGTACAAATTACTTGAGCGTACAAATTACAATTACATTATTAATTTATTATTTATTACTTATAAAATAGCTGTTTGAATATTCTTAATTGCGAAAAATTATAATTTTTTCCTCCTTTTACTGGAGATAGAAAATAATTATATGATTAATTGACCCATTTTTATCTTCGCGATAATGGTACTTTTTAATTATTTATATGCATTATACTATGTAATATATATTATTTTTAAAAACTCTTAAAATATTTATTTTTGATAAAATAAAATTTATTTATATTTAATAAAATATTTGTAATATTTAATAAAAAATGGTTTTTCTTATATATATGATGTTTTATTATAGAAGAGAAAATATTACATTTAGTGTATAAATTTAAATTTATAAATATAAATGATAAAATGAATATGAAAGATAAGAAAATATCTATTATTAATAAAATTATTGCTAATCTCTGTTTTCTAACGACATTATTGTTAATACATGACTGTTATTAACTCTTTTTTATTTATTTCCATTCTTGTATACACGTAAAATAAGAATAAAAATTGATTGAAAGATAAGAAATATGACGAAATTTAAAATATAATGTGTTAAATTGAATCAATGAAAATATTATTAAGACAGTGTCGAACCTTATATATGTTATTGACAGTACATTACCGAAATATTTTACGCACTACGACTTACACGTGTATGTGCATAAAATAAATTAAATTATATGAGTATTTTAAAATATAGATTATTTATTAAACGATATATCTCAAAACTAACTATATGAACTATACTTATTCGATTATTTTATTCTCAATTTGAATTGTATTGAGATTACGTAGCGAATTATATTTTAATACTAATCGCGATCGCGTTTAGGAAAAGAATACGAAGCGTTTTGTATCACTATTTTGCCGTTGGAATGTCGTGTGAATAATACAAGGTCGTCTATGTATTTATAATTTTTGCCTCTTTTGTTTCAATTTTTATTTGAAATAATGAAAGCTCGCATTTTGATGGATGTATCATATAGTACCATATAGTTTCATGTTATTTATTAAGAATTAATTAATTGTTAATTGTAATAGTCATAGCGAATTATATTTCGATATTAAATCGATATATTTTAATACTATTCGCGATCGCACTGTTAGAAAAAGAATTCAATAATACGAACTGTTCCGTATCACTACTTTACTACTGGAATGTTGCCGTGCGAATGATACAAGGTCTTCGCCTATGTATACAATACAGCGCTGCGTCATCAAGATCGAACGTCGTGTTATTGACTTTGCTGCCGAAATATTTACGCGTACTATGACGTACATATACGAAAATTGAATTTATATACAAGTATATTTTTGAAGTCACACACGCATGTACACACAGATTAATTATTTATTAAATCGCGGAATAATTACGAGAAACGCACTTTAATATATTGTATAAGGAATAGAGAAATACGATTCGCTCGACGTTTTTATGAGATCAAATTAAATACTAATTCATTACAAATGTTGTTTTCATTATTGAAATATATATATGCAGTACATATATATTAATACAAATTATAGAATCGAAAGTTTAATATAATTGAAAGTCATGATACAATAATTGTTTAATTAATAATTAATTTAACAATATACGACGTATTTCGCACTTTGATCTTTACTGCTCGAGTGTCATCGTGTGAATGATACCAAGACCGTATGACTAGCGCGCTATTGTTTTCATGGTTAAGGCCAAATACCGTGTTATTACCCGTTCGTCATATCGAAATATATTGTATTATATTATATTATATTTTATATTATAATATAATATAATATAAGTATGTTAAAGAGTACGTAAAATATTTCGATGATGAACAGACAATAATATCGACCTTGGAGTAAACAATACATATTTATATTATATTAATATTATATTATATCATATTATATTATATTAATTTTACATATTTTACATATATTAATACAGCAAATAATTTGGGTGTAGTTCCGAAAACCGATTACCTCCGATTTGAATGAAATTTTGAAAAAAGCTTCTTTTTAGCTTAAAATACAAGCCTGTAAAAGGAACTTTGGCGAGTCCTATAAAAAAGTCATTTTTTTTAAAGGAAATGAAAAATATAATAATAAGGGAAATATATATAATAACGTAGTTAAATTGTCTTAACCTTGACAAAATATGTCAAGGTCACTATTCTGCATACTCTCCATATGATTTTTAGTAAAAAAAATTTTTATTAAACAAAACATACACATAAAATAGTATATATTTATTAATACAATATCACGCAACCATTGTAACTAAACGAATTTTTTAATATATTCGATAATGTATACAAATTATACATCGTATTTTTTATTATATGTACTCATATAATGATTACCTATTAAATACAAAAAAAAATTTATTAGCTTCTAATGTTGAAACAATACACAATCGTCACGAATAAGAATTTGTAAAAAAATCATACCTCGATAGATAAGATTAGAATATATACACAAAGAAATACTGAAGAAAGCTTTATTAGTTTGCTAGTTAATGTTACTTCTTTGAACGATATATACATACTGAGCATAAATTGAAATGTAGACCACGAGTAATGGCTAGCAAAAAATATAAACAAATGTAAGCAAGGTCACGCAATAAACCAAGTACATACATACACACATACACCATTTAGCCACTTTCGGAGCGGCCACGTAAAGCGAGGTGGACGGGGTGGGTGCGGGAGGGGGGCCGAAGGCCCCTTGCACCCGTGTGTGTGTGTGTGTGTGTGTGTGTGTGTGTGTGTGTGCGCGCGCGCGCGCGTGTGCGTGCGTTATATACATTTCTCTTATTATTATATTTTTCATTTTCTTTAAAAAAATGATTTTTTTGTAGGAGTCGCCAAAATTTCTTTTACAGGCTTGTATTTTAGGTAAAAGGAAGCTTTTTACAAAATTTTGTTGAAATCGGAGGTAATCGGTTTTCGGAACTTTATCCAATAATTTTTCGATATTCGATGATCGCGATCGCGTCTAGAAAAGGATTTAACGGAGCATCTTGACTATTTTACTCTTCGAGTGTTGTCGCGCGAATAATAATAGAACCGAACATATTGGTCTAAAAGACCGTTATTATTATTTTTTTACCGTAACATTTTTCAAGACTATGGCATATAAACATTAGCGCGCTATTGTTTACGCCGAGGTCGGTGTTATTGTTTGTTCGTCATCGAAATATTTTACGTATTTTAACATATGTTACATATATACATGAAATATATTGAAGTATATAAAAGTATTTTAGATTATATAGATTTTTAAATTATATGATTATTTATTAAAAGATTGATGTATCATGGAGTCTTTCATTGGGTGCGTTCAGAAAACATAACTTATAACTCAACCTTGAGTGAGCGCTTACTGAGCAACGAATGGTTGACGTATGTCTTCTGAACGATCATTGCATTAATATAAAAAACACCACAATCTGCAACGTGTTGTGCTCAGTGAGCGCACTTGAAAACCGCTCAGAAAAATGGCGTCCGCTCACCAAACATGTTGAGTTTCGCTCATTGATCAAAGCGCGTTCACAGAACATTCACTCAACGGTTGTGCAACAGTTGTGTCTTCTGAACGCACCCATTATGTTAATTGTTTAGATTCACGATTCAATTGTTTTATTGAGCGTTCTCACAATTCTATTTGAATGACATTTCAATAATTGAAAAAGTGATAAAATGTCGTAGACATTGTATTCGACTCTATAAATATGTATAAATATTAAAGAAATAATTTCTGTGATCGTAAAAATCAATTTCATATCGAAATCATAATTTATTATTTTAGATTTCTATTACTATGATTCTTAGTTGATTAAATAAATAAATTACGAAATATGCGATTCGAGAATTTTCGTCGCGATATACACATATATAGATATTAATTATGTGTTATTTATAAAAATTAATTAATTATATTGTTATAATAAATAATTTTCCAATGTTAACCGCGATCATATATATATATATATATATATATATATATATATATAGAAAAGAAATTTAACGACGTATCATTATATTACATAGAGATATTAGAAAATATTAAACAATAAGATATTAAATTATATAAATCATTTCACAATCGACGTGCAGATATTACAAAATGCTATCTGCATCTGATTTATATAATTTCATGTTATTGTCTAATATTTTTTAACATGTAATATTAATCACATTGAAGGCGGATTAAAAGGTGAACTTGAAACGTTTGTGTTTATTGCATGTATTGTGACGAGTAATTTGAAATATATTAATAATTAAAAGAAAGAGAGAGGTTTCTTCTTGTGCTCCAAATACTATGCCTTTTTACTGGCTCTTAGGTATCAATTGTTTAATTAATTGTTTAATTAATTTTTAATTATTATTATTTAAGCCAATTTTTTATTTTAATTTTAATATTTATAGTATTTAATATTTAGAAATAAACTAGAATATTTTTTGTGTTATAATTTATTTTCAATGATGAATTGTTGCGATAAAACTATAATATTAAATTTACGTAGTAATGGCGATGGTGATGATGAATGATGTGTGATTAATATTGTTTAATAATATCGGATGATATATTTTAATAACTAATACTTAATAGATAAATAGATAGATAGATAGATAGATAGATAGATAGATAGATAGATAGATAGAGAGAGAGAGAGAGAGAGAGAAACCATTTAAAACTTATTTGCATTACAAGTTTATTTAATATATACAAATGTTTTCCCTAGTAGAAATTACATGCAATTTTTGATTGGTTATTGAGCAGTTATGCTGACTTTTCTCCAATAATTGAACAGCAAAACTGTTTATCCCAATCAAGATGTAACGTTTTTCGTGCAGTTACTACATAGAAAAAGTATACAAAATCTGATTTCAGTTATTTCACAGTAAATGAGAAGAATCTATATAATTTAAATGACATAGCGAGTAATAAATTTACTTAAATTTAATGTATTATTTAAAATTTTGATATTTGTAACAAAAACTTTAATTATATAATATATAAATTTATTTTTATTTTATATACATATAAATAAAGTTTTTGTTTTTTTATCTTTATATTATTATAAGATACATATGATATAATATGTTTATATTATTTATAATATATAACATTTAAACAGGATATTATCTTATTTAACTGTGAATAATATCGTTTTAATATCGTTATATTGTTCACATTAGTATATTGTATTAGTAGAGCGTAAATTTTTAACCATTATCATTTTCGTTCATTTTTTATTTAAATTTATATTATTATTAAAAATTACTTATATTATTATTGTTTGATATTATATAATGTCAAACAATAATGATATAATTATTTTAACCATAATATAAATTTAAACAAAAAGTTTTCTTGAAATATAATGGCTTATTCTTCCGATTCATCGGATTCTAAATCATTCAATTCATTTAATTTCTCTACTTGACTTTTAGTCCTTACAAATTCTATTTAATCATTTGTATTAACAAAGAAAAATGTATTCATTTCTTCTTGAAAATCAGATGTAGAAGAAGCAAATGATGTTGAAATACTTTTAACTTTTTTTCTTCCAATTTTTTTCTATGCCAATCCCGAGCGTTTGATAACACTTTTTCTAAAGTACTCAAGATTTCCTTTTCAGATAAACATATTTTTTTCCGCAGTATATATAATAGTATCAGTAATATAATTTTATCCAGTAATATAAGATTTATAATATTAAATATTAAATGAAATACAGTATATTTTATTTTAATACATAAAAAAATATGAAAAAAATATATGAAAAATATATCAACTTTTCATGCAATGATGAAAAAACCATATTGTACATAATAAACTTATCATTAACTTTTTTAGACCCAGAAAACTTCATTGCGATCTCTGCTATCATAAACTTTTTGAACATATAACATATTTACTAATGATTTACTTACAACTTGATCTTTA
Organism: Camponotus fellah; assembly: GCA_030586385.1. Taxonomy (NCBI): domain Eukaryota; kingdom Metazoa; phylum Arthropoda; class Insecta; order Hymenoptera; family Formicidae; genus Camponotus; species Camponotus fellah. The sequence continues at coordinate 16,524 of JAPIVC010000772.1, forward strand.
TTTACACATATTTTAAGAATGTTATTCTAAAAATAATATTTGAAAATATAATTTTTCAATTACATTTATTATAATACAATTCAATTAAAATCAAAATTGCAAATCGAATCAATAAAAAATTACATATAATTATATATTAATAAATATATATAATTTAAATATATATTAACAAATATATATAATTTAAAATTAATAAATATTTTGATTTTGCTCATCACATAGTTTTTCATTATCTTTGAGTCTTTCATTAAATTTTATAAATTTAGTCAAATTGTTGAGTGGAAGAGTATAAATTTTTATCCTTAATTGCGCAATTTTTATATATCACTATTTTTGTAGATAAAACAACAGTTAAATACAATTTGTGCATAAACTAATACTATTGATGTATGTATATATAGTATATATGCATAAAATATAAATCTCGTAATGTAATGAAAAATCGTGATATAACTATTGTTTAATAATTAATATATAATGTAATATATTTAATAATTAATATTTAATAATTAATTTATACTTGCTTTTTAGAAAAATTCAATCAAAAGATACTTGTTAATTATAATAATTATAACGAATTATGTTGCAATATTAGTCACGATCGGGTTGGAAAAAGAATTTGATAATATACGAAGCGTTTCGCTACTACTACTTTATTATTTGAGTGTACTGTGCGAATGATGGCAGAGTCATGACATGTATAGTACACTTATTATACGTTGCCAAGGCCAAACATGATATTATTGATAATTTTTTGCCAAAATATTTTATGTACTACATATAGACGCGGAATTTTAAATTATAGAGGTATATTTTATTTTAAATTAATTATTAAACGATTGATCACGGAACCTTTTGTTATGTTAATGATTTGAATTTATTCGATATTTGTTTTACCACGCTTTTCTGAAGTCAAATTTTTAATAAAATAATATAATTATTATTTTATAATAAATTTTACAATATTTAGTTTTACACTTTAAAAGATTGACTTAGAGCGAACTAAATAAATAAATAAATAAATGATGTTGAGAAAAAGAAAAAGAAGACACATAAATAAATAAATAAATAAATAATAGCGTGAAAAGAGAGAACATACTAATATTTTTATGTAATAAATTATTATTATATTTATAATTACATTATTTATATTTTTATTTATATTATTTATATTATTAGAGAAACATATATGTTATCCTTTGAGAACATTCGTGAACATTGGCTTTGTAGTTCATGTCCCACGTTTTCAATGTCCATAAAGGGAGTATCGCTTTCAAGGATCACTATCGACACCGAAAATAAGTTAGCGCTGGAAGTTCATATTTTTTAATAAACTATAGTTCAAACGATTGCTCCTTAATTATTCCATCCGAATCTACATTTGCTCCCCTTCTAAAATTAATAGTTTTTCTGATATTTATAAAAAACGTAAAATTGAACATTTTTATTGAAAAACATATATCTAATGGTTTTCAGCAATTATATTCTATATAAAACGATTGCTCCCTAATTGCTTCCTTTTGCTCCATCATTAGTTTAACGATTATTGCATTATTTTATCGAAAATTAATAAATAAATAATTTTTACAAATGACGACGACGCCACCTGTCGGCCACTTGTCGGAATTAAATGTTTTAATAGATTTCGGCAATTATATCTAATATAAAACGATTGCTCCTTAATTATTTTGCATTGCTCCATCGTTATAATTAATAATTATTGCATTTTTTCGGAAATTAATAAATTTTTAATCATTTCACTAGTGACGACGTCGCCACCTATCGATTACTTATCGGAATTAAGGATCTGCAGGAGTGACGGGCAAACTCCGAATTGATATTGGAGACCTCGCGCGGTGACAATGTGAAACTCCAGTTTCAGGGTTGCCAATGCTGGGCTGCGTTCGAAAACATCATCCGAGTGTACTCGGGTATCATTTTGTCCTTGTTTAACATTCAGTGAACAACAAGGATAAAATGATACCCGAGAGTATTCGGGTCACGCAGCCCTGAAAAATGAAATCTGAGTTTTATGTATAGGTGTATGTACATATACGTACGTACACTACCCAGTCAGAAATGTAACGTTGATTCAAAGTTGATTCAACATCGATATGGTTGATAACTGGTTGAGTCGATATTTAGTCAGAGATGTAACGTCAATTCAATGTTGATTCGACATGTTTGACCTGCAGTTACTTGCCGCTACGCGGCAACTAACACTCAATTTAACTAACTCGTATTCGAATTCATCTAAGGCCCGGTTCAACAGTGGCCAGTTAGCTTAACTAGTAGTTAAGTAGTGATGCCAACCACTGAAACAAAACTCGGTAAGCTATGTACAAGGTTAGATTTTGACAAATTGCATTTGCGCAAAATATATATATTGTACATATATATATTTTGCGCAAATGCAATTTGTCAAAATCTAACCTTGTACATAGCTTACCGAGTTTTGTTTCAGTGGTTGGCATCACTATTTAACTACTAGTTAGGGCCTGAGCAGAATGGCTGACTTATAACTTTAAGACACTGTTTTATGCCCTAAGTCTTTGTCTTAGGTAACGCACAATACTGTGTTATGTCTTTTAAGATTATAAGTTAGCCATTCTGCTCAGGCCCTTAAGTTAACTGGCCACTGTTGAACCGGACCTAAGATGGTTATAAGATCTATAAAGGATTAATGTAGTAATTATATTTCTTGTCTTGTCAGTTTAATTTCTGATAAACTGACTTAATTTTACTTAATATTCTGAATCTTAATGAAGGATCTCTAGATTATTAAAAACAAATAATTTGTTTAATAATCAGGATCTTTTATTGGGTTTCAGAATACTAAACAAATTTTTCTTAATTGAATGGGTAAATAGGAAATAATTCATTTATTGCACGGTATTAAAATATTCTGGTGTCAAATGTATGTAAAATAATTGTATGTATATTATTGAGATAAATATTTAATAAGATACATTTGATAAAAAACACTAGACACAAAACAACTAGATGTTTTTTCCAAGGCGGTAAATGTTTTTTTTCCTATCTTTCTTAAACATTTCATATTTTCAAGATTTATTTAAAACAAGATTTAAATTTAAAACGGTCTGCATTTGTAGCAAAACTCGTTTTAATATTGCAAATACGGTGCACCGTATATGATTATAATAAACTCTGTCAATATTATTTTAAATAAATATAGCATGCAATAAAAATTTTATAAAAGTAAAAGAAAAATTATTTTTGATATGATTATAATGATTACATAAAGTTACTTTTTTTATAAAAGCATTAATTATTGAAATATATATTAATAAACTGGTTGATTCAACATTGAAATTATGTCGAAATGATAGTCGAAAATTCGTCAAAATTTTGTTTCGATGTCGATTCGATCAAAATTTCAACTTTATTTCAACATTGGTTTTTGACGTTAATTCGACATCACAACAACTATACATTTCTGACTGGGTATTGTATTGCTCGCACGGATGCATGTAAGATAGAAAAGGATGGCGCAATCGCGCTAACCTTGTTCCTCTTCTATCGTATCGGATACTGAGATACGGCTTGAAAATGCTTTCTGGCCTTTCGTAGCAGAAAGCAGTAATGCAACAAGGCTAACGGGCGCCCACTTTTTGTAAATTTTATATTTGTGTATATACATATATATATATATATATATATATATGTGTTTAAATTATATATGCGATTAAATATTATATGTTGATAAATAATAACAGTAGGATTATAGATAAAACAATAGAATTATAGGGTAAACAAATATACAAAATGTAAAACACGGGTGCCTATTAGACTTGATAATTTGTTGCTTTCTCATATTATCGATACTTCATGTCAGCGGGATAGAGAGATAGCATGATGTCAATTTTATTTTAATTATTTTTTAGCAACTATAATCATAGTTTTATAGATCAATGATATTTTATAGATGATATTTTTTTTCAATTATATCGATATTATAACCACATGTACTGTCACATAAATATTAGTAATATGAAGACATTTGAATAACACATAATGGCGACGTGCTAAGTGTTCAGGCTATCATTCCATAGACTCAAGTTCGAATCCGTGCACGTTCAATTTTCTTTTGTAACATGTTTCTTTAAAAAAAATATAACATTTTTTTTGTTAATTTAAGAATAATTATTAAAACATTAAAAATATTTTACTTATTTATAATTACATATATATGTGTATAAAAAACTTTTTATTTTTGGAATACATTAATGTATTTTTGATGATGTTATAAATTGATAACAATTGTAAAAAAAGGGATATTATATTTAAATATTCTTTTTAAATTTAAAAGTTTTTTGGAGAATATATATATATATATATACCGAGAAAAATGGTTGGTTTTGATGGGGGTGTGGGGGTGGGGCCGCCGGGCGCTTTTTTGGCCCTCGCCTGAGGGCAGCTCGCGGAGACTCGAAAAAGACCGTGGCGAGAAAAGCTGAACTTTCTTCCTCGGCGACCCCGCGTTGCTGTGACCCGTTTCGTTGCCGGAGATGCGGCGCGAAGTTTTCCGCTGTCCGTAGCCACTACCGAATTCCGACTTTTACTCGCCCAGATTTTTTAAAACGCTTAGCTCAGTTACCCTGCGGCGTGAGGGGGGTCCCTTCTAGTTGCGCGGGGGCGCGGGGGTCCTCTTCGGGGCTTTGCTCTTTTTGTTACATATATATATATTTATATATATTTTATAATTTTTATATAATATTTATTATATATATTTATTTTTATAAATTTTTATATATTTGAATATATATATATATATATAATTTCACAAAAAGGTAAATATATATATATATATATATATATAAATTTATCTTTTTGTGAAGGAGGAAATACCTAACGCATATCCCATTGACCATCCGGAGAAGTAGTATGAGTAGCTACATATATATACATTATTTTAATAAACATATTAATAAAATTTTAATAAAATTTTAATAAAATTACATTTTACATTTTAATAAAATTAATAAATGTAAAATACAGCCAATTATTTTTAATTTCTTTTAATTTTATGTTTTAATTTTATCATAAAACAAATATATTATTAAACAAAAAATATAATTAAATATTAAATATTACTAAATAAAAAATATTGGGTTTGTACGGACGTTACTATGGCTGCGTTCCAATACACTGCCAACCTATAGTATACGTTCCAATACACTGAAAACCTATAGTATACGTGACGTAAACTGTAGAATATCGGAATACAGCCTATAAAGCACAAAAGAGAAAAAAATAAAGCGATAATCTCTTCTTGTCAAGTCAGTATATTACCGGAAATTTCCCTAGATATAAATTTAGTAATATCGTAAATCCATTATTTCTTCTCGAAGAAATGATATTTTTCCATGAAATTTTTTTCCAACATATTCCTTTTAGAATTATGCATAGTGCGACAGAGCCAGATTTTGCATTTTGGCTCTTAAAAATTTATAATAAATAATATTCGCGAGATTCGTATCTAGCTGCATCTGACCCGCTACTAGGCGCGCGTCTCTCTAATCTAGTAATATTCGTAAATCCATTATTTCTTCTTGAAGAAATGATATTTTTCTATGAAATTTTTTTCCAACATATTCCTTATAGAATTATGCATGATGCGACAGAGCCAGATTTTGCATTTTGGCTCTTAAAAATTTATAATAAATAAAATTCGCGAGATTTGTACCTAACTGACCGTTAAGGTCATTCTACAATAGAGTCGTAAAGTCGTAAGTCGTAAGAAATTGACCAATCTCAGTTGAAGTTCAGGAGAATAATCAACTGTGATTGGTCAATTTCTTACATTCTTTACATCTAGTAGAATGACCTTTAAGGTAACTAATTATATCTGTAAGAAAACTATATCTGTAAGAAAATAGCCAACTTTCCCAATTGACTTTTCGGTAGAATAATTGCTCCTCGATTTCTTTATCGAAATATTCAATTGCTCCATTCGTGCTAAATAATATTTTATAATATATTAACCAAAAATCAATCATTTTCTTGGAAAAACATATTTCTCATAGTCTATCGCAAATATATTCAACATAAAACGATTGCTCCCTAATTGCTTCACATTGCTCCATCGTTATTTTAGTAATTATTGCATTTTTTTAACGAGAATTATTAAATTTTGATCATTTTTGAAATATTTGTTAATTATAGGAGGTTAATAAGGAGCAATCGTTTTATATTGCATATAATTGTTGAAAACTTTTAAAATTTTAATTCCGATAAGTAGTCAATAGGTGACGACGTCGTCACTAGTGAAATAATTAAAAATTTATTAATTTTCGATTAAATAATGCAATAATTATTAATTATAACGATGGAACAATGCAAAATCATTAAGGAGCAATCGTTTTATATTAGATATAATTGCCGAAACTATTAAAACGTGTTCCGACAAGTGGCCGACAGGTGGCGTCATTGTCATTTGTGAAAATTATTTATTTATTAATTTTTGATAAAATAATGCAATAATCGTTAAACTAATAATGGAGCAATAGGGAGTAATTAGGGAGCAATCGTTTTATATCGAATATAATTGCTGAAAACCATTAGATATATGTTTTTCAGTAAAAATGTTCAATTTTACGTTTTTTATAAAAACGTAAAATTATTAGAAAAACTATTAATTTTAGAAGAAGAGCAAATGTAGATTCGGACGGAACAATTAAGGAGTAATCATTTGAGCTATAGTTTATTAAAAAATATGAACTTCCAGCGCTAACTTATTTCCGGTACCATCGACATATACAGGGTGTCCGTCGATTTTCGACCTTAACGAAAAAAATAAGTAGATTGGCTCAAATTAAGAAGAAATTATCTATATTGTTTTAGGATTGTCGCAATAATTATGGAAAAATTAAATAAAGAAGATCGGCCAATCTGCGTGAATAGAAGCGCGCGGCGACGAGAGTCGTCCCACTGTAATCCGATACTAATCGCGCCGCGAAGCGGGGTGGGCGGGTCGCTCGAGACATGAAACGATATATCGCAATACCGCGCCGAAAAATGACCCGTCCTTTTAGCGGCGAGAAAATGATGCGCTATCATTTCCACACCACCTTGGTAGATAGCATGGTGCGCTTTTTTTATAGTGGTTTCCCCCATAGGCCTATTCCACTCTCAATTTGAAAATTATTCAAAATGCCATTACTATACGCTGAATACATCGTAAATGTAAAAAAATTAATGGTGACAGTACCTTTACAAAAATTGATCCGTGAAAATCCTTCGATAAAATGTATTCCACACGTTGATAATGATATGATGATAAAATACTTCTTGAAGTGATGCTTCTTAAAATGAATCTTTTCTTCATCTCGTACACGAAAACGCACTGCTGAAACGATTATTCCGATATTATGCACGACACCCAGTTTCACATAATTATTGCACAACACGTAAATTGTACGGCCACTTGGTTTTCGTTAACGCCTGGGAAATGATTCCATGTAAATTGCGGCCGCATGATAAGTATTTCCGCTAGTCCGTATGCCACAATCATATCCGTATATTCCTGCAGAATATACCTCATTTTCACTGTTAATTTACTACGCAAACACAAGATTTTTATTAAAACATCTTAGCTCTCGCACACTGTTATCACACTGCGTACGCCGGCAGCATGCAACTACAGCTGACAGCTGAGCGGACATGTGAGTGTAAGCGTACGTGTGAGTTCGACGCCTGCGCACTATGGTTGTCCGCTCAGCTGTAGTTGCGTGCTGCCGGCGTACACAGTCTGATAACAGTGTGCGAGAGCTAAGAAGTTTTAATAAAAATCTTGTGTTGCTGTAAATTAACAGTGAAAATGAGGTATATTCTGCAGGAATATACGGATATGATTGTGGCATACGACACTTATCGTGCGGCCGCAATTTACATGGAATCATTTCCCAGGCGTTAACGAAAACCAAGGGCCGTACAATTTTATGTGTTGTGCAATAATTATGTGAACTGCGTGTCGTGCATAATAACAGGATAATCGGTCCAGCAGTGCGCTTTCGTACGAGGTGAAGAAAGGATTCGTGAAGCATTTTATCATTGTATCATTATCAACGTGTGCAATACTTTTATCGAAGGATTTTCAATCACGGATTAATTTTTGTAAAGGTACTGTCACCATTAATTTTTACATTTATGATGTATTCAGCGTATAGCTGACATTTTGAATAATTTTCAAATTGAGAGTGGAATAGCTATGGGAAACCACTATAAAAAAAGCGCACCATGCTATCTACCGCAGGTGTGTGGAATGATAGCGCATCATTTCTCGCCGTAAAAGGCGGGTCATTCTTCGGCGCGAGTAGTACGATATATCGTATCATGTCTCGAGCGACCCACCGCTTTCGCGCGCCACTATATCGGATTACAGTGGACGACTCTCGCCGCCGCTTCTGTTCACGCAGATTAGCCGATCTTCTTATTAATTTTCCGTAATTATTGCGACAATCCCAAACAACTATAAATAATTTCTTCTTAATTTGGGCCAATCTACTTATTTTTGTTAAGTCGAAAATCGATGGACACCTCTGTAAAGTACCTTCATGGGACGCTAAAAAGTAGCGTCAACCATTGGTTGAACAAGGAAGTAAGTAGTTGCTTCATTGTTCAACCAATGGTTGACGCTACTTTTAGCGTCCCGAAACCTTAATGGACTGAGCATTGCGATAGCCAGACGAGCGCCCGCTATAGAGAGAGAGATACTACATGGGAGGCCTATGTCTGTCTCTTTTGCTAGTATTTCATTGGTAAGTTTGTTTCCCGCCTCGATGGGCGGGAACCAAAGTTACCAATGAGACTACAGCAAAAGAGAAAGCCTCCCATGTATATCTCTCTACTAGCAGGCGCTCATCGCAATGCTCAGTCCATTATATATGTCGATGAGGATCACCTAAAAGCGGGTGGCACCCGATTGACCACGTCGCCAATTGGCCAATTCAAAATAGGACTCTCTGATTGGTTAATCGTTTCCCTAGTCACAGGTCGATATGATTGGCTGTAGTCAATCGCAACGTGGTCAAACGGGATGCTCCCCCTAAAAGCAGGCCATGACATCTCAGTCTAGATCTCAGTCTTCTCTCTGGTTTTTCTCTCTATGTTATTTCGACTATTTCATGGATGGATTTACAATAAGGTAAAGATTATGCATAAAATTGGCGCCAATTCGATGACGCCAATTATGTTTAATAACAGACTTC
>JAPIVC010000773.1:0-26677 GCA_030586385.1 Camponotus fellah
TGACATATGTAATTTCATAATAATTTATTAGAACTAATTGAAATTTAATGAATAAAATAAAATTACTTATGTGTCATAGGATCTGTGAAATATTCATTCAGTTTAACAGTGGCCATTTTCTTGCATTCAGAATGACCAAAAGTATATGCCCATTTTAAAGCTTCAATTCTTTTAAGTTTTATAAGATCATTCTCGGTAAGATCTTGTTCGTATCCTACGTTCTTAATAAGTCCTTTCAGAAGTTTGAGCATAAATGATTAGAAAAATTATATAATAATGTTAATTTTATATCGGTTTACAATTGATATGAACATATATTTTATGGACTAAATATACGTGTATGTATACAAAATCAAACACGTGCGCGTGCATATACGTGTACATATATTTTTTTATTTTAAGTACTTATATTACTAATAAGCAATTTCAAATTATTATATGCTATTTACTTTGAGAAGTTCATTTTCTGGAACTTTGTAAATATCTTCCGTAAGTCTGTATATATTAAACAAAGAATGCCACGGTATAAAGTCTGTTTCTTGCGATAGATAACTAATAATATTCAGAAACATCATGATATCATGTTTATTTAGCATCATAAAATGATAGGCGTCATCGATGATTTGAGCACGATTGAGTACATGGATTTTTGTATAATTGTCAGATTTAAGATAATCCACAATTTTTTGCTAAATGGAAGAATCGTAATTAACAGGATAATATCCTATTATCAAATTAAATAATATTTCAAATTACGCTAAAATTTATTTAATAATTTAATAATTAATTAAAAAGAAAATTTAATTTAGTTTAATTTATATTTTTTAATATTTTGTGTGTATATATATATATATATATATATATAATATTATGTGTGTGTGTGTGTGTGTGTGTGTGTGTGTGTGTGTGTGTGTGTGTGTGTGTGTGTGTGTGGGCGCGTGTGTGTGTGCATGTGCGTGCGTATGTTTAATAATGTTAATTGCCTCCTTTCGCATTTATCAGTTCTAGGATTTGTTGGAGTATACTGTTAATCAAATTTCTTTCTGTTTTAGAAACTGCAGATTTTATAAGAAAAGGACCATTTTGCAAAATTTTCTTCAAAACGGTATAACTTCATTAAAAAATCTCCTAGAAAATTGTTTAAAATATGCATTTGTTAAGAAATAAATGAACTTCAAAACTCAACTTTTTCCTGTTTTAAATTGTTCAATTTCTCTTACAAAACGTTGCGGTGAAAAATCCCATTTTGCAACATTTTCTTCAAAACGGTATAACTTTATTAAAAAAAGTTGTAAAAACTTGTTTAAAATATGGATTTGTTAAGAAATAAATAAACTTCAATACTCATTTATGTATTAGTGTGTAGATTATTCTGAGCAACGCAACAGTTTACAAAAAAAAATTTATTTCCCATTTTTCAAAGAATATCTTCAACGTCTGCCATAAAACATCTTTTGTAATTCCAATTTGCTATTTTTGGCTTTCAAGAGAAATGTTCGAGTTCTCATTTGAGCTTTGTTTCATTTCGATTCGATGATTATTTGCTGATTTATAGCTACTTGAATATGTGAAAAAATTGAGTTAAAATTTAGTGGCCCGTTTTTTTTGCAGGTGATTGTATATATACAGGATGTTTTTCTCACACCGTTTTACTCATACCACCCTTTTAAAAACTAGAGAAGTTATTTCAAAAAAGTAAAAACATTTTATTTATAAATTAAGTGCGCTCTATCGAATGGTGATATTTTCAACTTCTGGTTCTGGTCGGAAGTAAGCGATTTATACCGGAAATGCATTTTTTTAAATGGAACCCCCTATTTTTCATTATATATTCTTGTAGCTTATCTCGAGAGATTACATAAAATATCTTGTAAAGTATTCATTTTTCGATGATCTTACCATAATACTTTTATGTACAAAATAATGAGAGGAATCAATTGGTGTAAAAAAAACATAAAGTTGTTTTTAAGAAAAAATATACAATTGTTAATTGCAAATTACATATTTTTCTTAAAAACAACTATGTGTTTTCTTTACACCAATTGATTCCTCCCATTATTTTGTACATAAAAGTATTAAGATAAGATAATCGAAAAATAAATATTTTATAAAATATATTTGGGTTTACGTAAAATTAAGAAATGATTTCAAGCTTCATAACTTGAAAAATACTTTATGGAAAAATAATTTATTATAGTATTTTGGAAAGCTCTCGAGGTAAGCTACAAGAATATGTAATGGAAAATAAAAGGTTCCATTTTAAATAATGCACTTTTGGTCTGAATCGCCTGTTTCCAGCCGGAAACAAAAGTTTAAAATATCACCATTCGATAGAGCACACTCGATTTATAAAGAAAATGTTTTTACTTTTATTAAATAACCACTTCTCCAGTTTCTAAATGAGTGATACGGTTGGTCTAGAACACCCTGTATATATATATATATATATATATATATATATATATATATATATGTATATATATGTAATAATTTTCTTTTATTTTAATATTAGTTACATTTATATATGCGTGTTGAAAATTTATATTCTACAGTATAAACGTAAATATTATAAAGAGTATGTACAAAATAAAGATACAAATAAAAATTTACGGAAAATAAATAGAAATTAAAAATATGTAATACTAATGATAAATTATCAATTATAAATTTAATGATTACTGGTCTTCATGAATAGAAAAGTAAATCCGTATTTAAAAATTTATATTAACTTAATATTAAGCGTATATTCAAGATACTCACCCATTTGTTATAAATTGATGATAATCCAATCATTTGGATCAATTCCATCAATCGTTATATGTCGATCTTGCGGTTTTAGCCAATGAGTGGGTAAGGTATTAGAAAAATCAGGATTTGTTTGTGTAGCAAAAGTCAAAGGTATTCATCATTTATTATCATCGTTTTCACTTTGATTTTTCGGAACGAAATATTCTTGCGTTAATATTATCTCATTCGTGTCTTTCTTTCGGATCACATAAACTACAGGAAAATCTGATTATTTTATCCAAGTATCCATTACCTCTTTCAATCTATAAGTCTTAAGCGGGACATCTGATGTATCTAGTACTGCTTGTAAAGCGTTCCATAAGTTATCGGAAGATGCCGAACTGAACTGACTAAATTGTAAAAGAATAATAGAAAATAGATTTGTTAAGAGAATTATAATGCAACAAGTCGTATAACTATAAATAAATCTACAATTAAATTTGTTGAATATATCTTATATCACCGCACTCCAAATGTAACAATAATTCACTGTTTTTACTGTGAGAAAGATTAGAATAAAGCTTTGTAAAATTTTCAGGGATTATTCGCAATGCTTAAACTCATGCAATATTTATCATTTAATAAGTTTATCGTTGTTTAAGTAATAAAATTGTCAGTATTCTAATAATTATTAAAATGTTGCGTCTTTTATTGAAAAATATAAAAGTTGTTTGTTGAAAAATGTAAAAAGTTATTCATTTAGAAATTTAAAAAGTAGTTTAACTTGTATAGTGTTTTATCAATAGATTTACTATGAATAACTTAACGATGAAACTCAGTTTAAACTTTTTACTTTTAAGTTGAATTACTATTACACTGAATACGTCACACGCAAAATCCCTCTCTAAGAAAGGCATGTTATTGACATTGTTGCCTCTTTTCCGCGATGATGATTGGTTATTGGTCGTCAGTAGTAATTTGTTGAACGACTTGCTTCATTCGTGTCGTTTGACAGTTTGACAGGTTGACTGTCAAAGAAAAGAAGAAGAATAATATATATTTCTTCTTTTAAGAAAAGAAGAAATATAAAATAAATTAAAGTTAAAGAGAAAAAGAGTGGAAGAAGAGACAGAGAAAGAAAGAGAGAAGAGAAAGAGAGAAAGAAGAAAGAAGTTTTATTAAAAGAAGCAAAAATAGAAAGAGACAAAGAAAGAAAAAGAAAAGGAGGTAATTATGTTGTGTAATATTGTATACAATATTTTAATTATTATTTATAATTATGTTATTTATGATAAATGTTTTATTTAAAATTATATAGAAGAGACAAATAGATAAAGAAAAAGAGAGAGAAAGAAGAGAGAGATAAAGAAATTTTATTAAAAAAAATAGAGAGAGGGAGAGAAGAAGGGAGAAAGAGAAGAGAGAAATGGAGAAAGAAGCTTTATTAAAAGAAGCAAAAAAGGAGAGAAACAGAGAAAGAGAAAGAAAAGGAGATAGAATATTAGGTAATAAATATTATTATTAAATATTATTATCTTTAATTTATTTAATTTTTGTAAATAAATGATCAATATATTTAATTAACACATATATATTCATATATATGTATGTAAATATATGTACATAAAAGTATTAAAAGTATAAAAAGTATTAAAGGAGAGATAGTGAAAGAGGGATATTAGTATAAATGTTTTATTTATTTAAAGTTAAAGAAGAATAAGCATAAAAAGCGAGAAGAAAGTTCGTAAAATATTCACGATTCGATGATCTTACTTCAATACTTTTAGACAAAATAATGAGAAGAATCCATTGTTGCAAAAAATATATAGTTATCTTTATGATAAGATATATAAATTACTGTTAATTGCATATTACATATTTTTTTCTGAAAAAAAACTATGTTCTTTTTTTATAACATGAATTACTCTAAATATTTTGTGTCTAAAGTAAAATCATCGAATAATATTGAATATTTTCTGAAATATCTTATGATTTATATAAATTTGAGAAATTTTTTCAAGTCTCATAACTAAAAAAATACTGAATGCAAAATAACTTAATTATTATGTTTTGGAAAGCTCTTGAGGTAAGCTACAAGAATATGTAATGAAAAGTAAGGGATTCATGATTTTTAAATCCTTTTTTACTTTGAGTTATTATTTAAATGAAATTAGCTGTGTAGTAAAAATCAATATCACCTAATGTGAAAAAATCAATAACAGATAACAGCTAGATAATCGCTACACCTGTAAATGTATAAATGTTGTTACGGACCTGAGCACGCGAATTTTATATGATATCATTTGCATAGAATAGAGAAAGAGAGAGGGAAAGAGAGAGAAAAAAGAATATAATATTAGGGGGAGCGTCCCGTTTGATCACGTTACGATTGACCACAGCCAATCATATCGACCTGTGCCTAGGGTAATCAGTAACGATTAACCAATCAGAGAGTCCTATTTTGAATTGGCCAATTGGTGACGTGGTCAATCGAGTACCACCCAATATTAGGTAATTATATATTATATTTATTACATAATTTATTTATATAACTACATTATTTACATATTTTATATATTTTGTTAAATATATTTAAGGATTTTTAAATATTTTTTTATTTGAAGTATTTGTTTGAGTTTTTATCATTGATAATCATAATATATAATTAGTGTAAATGTTTTATTTAAAGTTAGAAAATACATGAAAAAACAGAATGAGAGAGAGAAAGAAGAGAGAGAGAGAGAGAGAGAGAGAGAGAGAGAGAGAGAGAGAGAGAGAGAGAGCGAGAGCGAGAAGCTTTAGTACAATAAAATTAAAGAACAAAATTAAGTATAAAAGAAGCAGAAAAAAAAGATAAAGGGATAAAAATATAGAAAGAAAGAGAAAAGGAGGAATATAATATAAAAAAGTAATAATACTGTTCTATATTATTAAATAAATATAAAAATAAAATATATTTAATTGATATATGTATATGTTATGAATCTGTGTGTGTGTGTGTGTGTGTGTGTGTGTGTGTGGCGCGCGGTGCGTGTGCGTGTGCGTGCGTGCGCGCGCGCGTGTGCGTGCGTGTGCGTGCGTGCGTGTGCGTGCGTGCGTGTGCGTGTGTGTGTGTGTGTGTGTGTGTGTGTGTGTGTGTGTGTGTGTGTGTGTAGGGTGCCTAAAAATATCGCACATTTTAAACGGGAAATGATTATATTTCACTAATAACAGGGCTGAGATTACGTGTACTCAGATACGGCGAACTGACAGATGAAAGAAATGCTTCTATGAACCCACTCTTTTTATGATTATTATATTTTACAATGACATTGTTATCATAAGTTTTTCTGCTTCTTTTATGCGTTGCATTACTTTATTTTATGAATGATGGACGCAAAAATTAAAAGCATTTTAAAAATGATTCAAATAAAAAATTTGCGACAAGTTTAAATTTTAGCTGTCAAAGTAATCGATCAATATTAAAATCGTGAAAGTATCTACTATGCTACGCTGCGCGAGACGAGTAAATAGTAATAGAATTAGATTTAATATGTATTTACTTTACATTTTACAATATTTTGGAATGTGTTTGCAATATAAAGACAATGCCATTATAAATTCATGATAGTAGCAAGGGTGTTCCATTCATAGGAGCATTTTAAAAATAATTTAAATAAAAATTTGCGACATGTTTCAACTTTAGTCTCAGCTCTGTTATTAGTCAGATATAATCGCTTCCCATTTTCAAATTATTATAACCTCGACATTTTTTTATTAGGATTTTCGTCTTAAAATCTTCTAAGAAATCTTCCTTTAAGAGGAAGTGCGATGCTTTTAGAACATCTTGTATAGGATGTTTCAAGTCATTAAATTGAAGTAAGTCGAGAGATGAATAGAGAACTAAAAACAAGGAAGATTGTGAGAAAGAGAAATAATAAAATAATAAGAAGGAAGAAAATTAAGAAAGAAAGAATGAAAGCTAAATTATTAAGAAAGTAAGGAAAGGAAGAAAGATGAAAATAAGATATATATATATATATATATCTTCTAATTGAACAACTTATATATATATATATATATATATATATATATATATATAGTTGTTCAATTTTATTAATATTATTTAATATTATTAAATTTTCTTAATACTATTAAATTGAATTATAACATTAAATAATAGCTCAATAGCGCGCGCGAAGCTCGCGCCTGTGTTCTAGTGTCAATAAAAAAATGAATATATTACTTACTGCGTGTGCAAATATTTAATAAGACCATTTCGAAATACTTCATCGGTAATTATATGTTGTAACATGCGCACTATAGCGGGTGCTGCAATGAAAATAAATAAATACAAAAACTGATAGGGGAGATTGGGGACAAAAGTAGCAGCGTCAACGAAAAAGTAACAAGTCTCCTACTAAACTACATAATATGTTGTATAATTTGTACTGTATAGTCAAACGCGTATGCCTTGTTTCTCTTCCTTTTCAGCTAACTGTTGTAGAATGATCGCGCCGGTTGCACATGAAGAAGTGAAATTAGTGTATTTGCATTATTCACCTAAGTATTTCTTGTTTTAGTTTTTTTTGTATCTATACCTAATTAAAGTGTACTAATTAAAGTGTGTGCTAAGTTTTGTATCTATGTCTAAATATATATTGACATAATTATTTGCCGGTTTATTCTTCTAAAATATATTCATAAGTTTTTATAGTTCATTTGACTAATTCTTGCATCATATTTAGGTTATAATGCTTTTATTCTAAAAAATCTGTTTGTGGACGAAAGTAACATGTTTCAATGATTAAAGTATAAGAATTGATCCCATAATAACTATACCGAAGGCGAAGGATTCTTATTACGGATGTCATAATTATGATTCAGAATAAATAACAATCTCTTTTGTATAAGCATTTATCATATAATTTTTACACTATTATTTAGAATTAAACTATTATTAGACTTAAAAAAGTACAAAACTAGTGTGATATTAAGTATAATTATTTTACGATATTACTTATAATTATTTTACTTAACGAAGACTATTTCTTTTAAGTTTTCTAAAGATCATAAAAATAAATATTTATTTTATTTTTTATTTTAATATAATATAATACAAATTTATAATAAAAGTTATCTTGTTTAATAAAAGATTATTATAAAAGTTGCTTTAAATTTAAGAAAGGTATATTTAATTTATTTTCCCGAAAATATGTTACTTTCATTTTCAATCTATGTTACTTTTGTCTCCGACCTCCAGGACAAAAGTAACAATCAACATACTTGCGAAAAGATATAATAATTGTTTAAATATTTATCATTTGAGATTGAAACAGGAGTATAATTATAGAGCAATAAATGGAGTCTTTCTACATATAAACTTTTTCTTATATCTCTAACGATAATTAATTAGTGACCAATAATACAAAAAAATATTATTTTTGCCCCCGGTCTTTCCTATATGATAAAATATATAAGAATACATAATTTATTAATTAAAACTTGCAATAATGAATTTACCTGATTGAGAATATATTTAGAAGAATGACGCAAATCTTTCACTTAACCATATCTGAGACCATCATAATGAAGTGACTACATTACTAAGCCATTGATGCGCCATTTTATGTGTTATTGTCACTGCAACACCTAGTTTAGCACGTATTGTATTGACACTTTCATTGTATGCAAAACCTGTTTCACTAAAATATTACTATATAAATGTTATGTACACGTCAAAATATTTTATAATTACGTAATTTTATTTAAAACATTATATATATATATTCCTTTAATTTATATCATTTTCAACTTTTGTATAATCCAAATTAATGCAATTATATTTTTATTCTTTTATATATGTGTGTGCGCGCACGTGTCTCGCATTTATATCCTTTACATTTTGAAATTATTCAAAAGAAAAAAATTTAATTTTGAATTCAACTTTAAATTATTAAAAAAAGCCAAAAAATTTTTTAAACCTCGCTTTTTATAAAAAAAATAATAATTTGTATTATTATAAAAGAGGACACATTAAATAATAATTATAATTTCCAGTAAAAATAATTATAATTTCCAGTAAATAAGTATATATTTATTAAGACAACGTAATTCAAATCGACCACACTGGCACTTTATTGGTTGATAGAAAATCACGACGTTTCGACCATTGGTTTTGGTCCTTTTCAAGTGAATTGTTTTCCAGATCAAATTATTAACCGTTACATTAAAAGAAGACTTGATTTTTTAAAACATCGTGACAAGGAAAATACAAATTCTGAGAGTGATAATGCGGCTACACCTTGTTATATTTCTTTATCGTTTGTGGATGGCTTTAGTGATGAGATTAGCCACGTCTTTAATAATATTGGTCTTAATATCGTCTATAATGTACCGAAAAAACTTAACGTTTTGATTAAACGCGGAAAAGATAGATTGCCTACTAACAACAGGACCGAAGTCGTATATAAATTAGACTGCAAAAATTGTAATAATTCATATATAGGCCAAACGAAAAGACATTTAGGCACTCGTGTCAAAGAACATTTTAACAATATAAAATTGCACGAAAGCAATCTATCTGTGGTTAGTAAACATAAATTAGAATTCAACCATGACTTCGATTGGTCAATACCGATTATTTTACACAACGAAAGACACGTGAGAAAGAGAGAAATTGCTGAAATGTTTTTTATAAAAAAAGTTTGACAACACAATTAACTTGCAGAAGGACACTGAGAGTCTGAACAGTATTTATGATAAACTAATAAAAGCTGTTTAGTCTCTCTCCTTGTTTGTGAGCGGTAGGCTGACTTGACGATCTTGACAAGTGATTTCTCTTTTCTCATTACTTATTGGTTAACTAAGATTTTGTACGTATATATTAATTTTTCCTTTTTTTTTCTCCTTTTTTATTCACTTCATATTGTTTTTATAATATTGTAAACCTTTGTAGTTCACTTGAAAAGGACCAAAACCAATGGTCGAAACGTCGTGATTTTCTATCAACCAATAAAGTGCCAGTGTGGTCGATTTGAATTACGTTGTCTTATTTTATCTACTGGCGACAAGAATATAATATTATATATTTATTCATAAAATTCTATAGTTATAATATAGTTCAATACTAATTATGCAGAATTATTAATTTCGCAAAAGTTGAAAATAATTTCAATTAATATGACATAAAATATATGAAATATATTTTATTCTATTGATATTTTTTGCATATATTACACTAAAATAATAAGTACCCAATTTTCCATAGTACCAACTGTGAATCGCGGGAGTGCTACGAGATCTATTTTAGGAACCTTAGAGGTACTGTTGGTATATTCTGTCAATAGACTTTTAGATTTTTGACAACAACAATTTCTTGTGCAAGTTTTGTGTCCGTTACCAATTTCGATCTACACCATAGATTAATGGTCTCATCTTCAGTAGGAACGCGAACAAAATCGGGCACTACAAACGCCACGAGATAGATAGACATGATGGGAATTGTATCATGCCGTCTTTGTTATCATTGTTCAATTGTTTCCGTGTTGGCATATTAGATAGAACTGTATAATTTTGATGATGTTTTATGGAGATATCGAAAGTAGCTTTTAATGCTGGCTCGTCCCAACATGGGAATGCTCGTCGAGCAAAAGTTGGTCCCAAATGCGTTGCGGCAAACCATCTACCACATTTCAATGATACGATTTTGATTATGAAATCTTTTGTTACCATGAATGAGGACAAATAAGAATGCATAACTTATTAAATATGGAAACCCATAAATGAGATTCACGTTTGAACAATAGTGCATAATATTTTTGTAAAGTTTAGAGACTATATATTATTAACTATATTAGCTATATATTATTAACATATATTAACACTACTAAATAAAGTAACGAAGTTTGTCAAAATTTATTTGTGTATTTTTTCAAAAATCTGTTAATCGCATTTTTGTTACATTTTATTAAATAATTATACATTATTGAATGTAATTAAACGTAATAAAACACATAATAATACACACAACATTCTCACAAATTTTCTTAAAATTTATATTTAAAATATTATTAGATTTATATTTAAAAAAAAAAATAGAATAAAATTTTACTTCGGAATTTTATGAAAAATTTAAGAAAACATTAATAGAATAAGAAAACATTATATTATTTATATTAATAAGAATGCACAATATTATGCAGACAAATATATAAAATAAGGCATATATATATATATATATATATATATATATATGCAGTTATGAAATTACAATATTAAACATACACAATTTCACATTAAATTATATATTTCATATAGTAGTTAAAAATTATAGCATATTAGAGGAACATAATGTTAATAAACGTAGCAAATAAATAATAACAATATAAAATAATAAAAAGCAATAATATATACGATATTAGAAAGACATTCATATACTGATATTTACTTACACTTTATTTCCTTCCTCATTTATATAAGATGATATGAAAATTCTTTCCATGTCGTTATGTAGGATACCAACATATCGCATTTTCAAAATAATGTCCAGGTAATAGTTCATCATTAAAATTAAGAACTAAGATTTGTGTTAGATTGTCATAATTATGCATTGCCGATGTATAGATAATCCCTAAAAAATACCTTTTAAAAAAAGGTAAAGAAAAAGCTTCGAGTTCATCTAAAAACTGTCTCACAAAAAATAACTATCACAAAAAATTTACAAAAAGTACTGATATTAATTATAAAATTGCGTCTAGTTGGGGTGCAATTTCACTTTAACTTTGTTAGTATTATAAAATTTTATACATATGTGCTTTTATATAATATAATCCGCTGCTGACAAATAGGTAGAAGTTCCGTTTAAAATAATTAATTTTTTTAAAAATTAAAAAATAAAAAGATTATAAATTAAAAAATTTTAAATAAAAAACTCGGCGCGCTGCCAATTTGATTGGCAATAATAATAAATGAGCAATTACATACTAGCATTATTTCAATAATTACTAGGCAGCGCAGAGTTTTTTATTTAAAATTTTTTAATTTATAATTTTTTTAATTTTTAATTTTTAAAAAAATTAATAGATTTTAAACGGAACTTTTAGTACTATTTGTCAGCAGCGGATTATATTATATGTATAAAAGCATATGTAAAAATACATATACTTATGTAAAAATTTTATATACACATTTTATAGCACATATGTAATTAATTTTATATTTTATAATACTAACAAAGTTAAAGTGAAATTGCACCCCAACTAGACGCAATTTTATAATTAATATCAGTACTTTTTGTAAATTTTTTGTGATAGCTATTTTTTGTGAGACAGTTTTTAGAAGAACTCGACGCTTTTTCTTTACCTTTTTTTAGGGATATCACTTCTTTTTGTATAAAAAATTATGTATTTTAAATTTAATTTTTCATAATTTTTGTTTTTCATAATATTTTATTAAACATTTTTAAATAAATCCATCATTCCATCATACTATATCAAAATGAACGGTCTCGCTTGTTTATTATATTTAAATATTTAAATATTATATAATCGTTTTTTACAGATATTTAAGTTTAATTTTTCTTTAAAAGGTATTTTTTAAGAATATCACTTTTTATGTATTATTAATTTTTATTATTAATTTGATGAAGTACTGCACGACGATGATTTTTTCGCTCTTATTTCTTCTAGCGGAATTTAATATGTTAACAATTTTTCCTTCTGCATTTATTACTAATAAAGATAGAAAGTTCGTTTAAAAAAACATCGATGATCTTGACCTGACCTTCAATAGGTCACTCAAGATCAAGTACATATGTTCATTATCTGAGCCCCTTCGAGCCAAACAACTTTTGTTTAAAACATTTTTCCGTATCTTCCTATTTTTTTGAGATATTTGCCTGGAACTATTAAAATGGGACACTCTGTATATATATTTTACTCACATTATGTTATTGTTGTTACTCCCGACTATTGTCAATCTAACATCTTTTTATTAATTATTATATTATTTATTTATATTATTATTTATATTATTATTATTGTTATTATTATTATATATTTTTTTTATATTTAATTAGGAAGAATACACATATACGATACATGTCAATTTATATGTATATTTGAATATATTAAAATAAATTTTTACACATATATATATATATATATACATACATACACAGTAAAAAATTTTGTGTTAAATTTAACATATTTCACATGTCCCAATTTATCCACTCTAATTTTAATGTTAATTTAACAGAAGGCAAGTATGTAAATAAATAACACAAGTAATATGTTTAAAAATTAACACAAAAGTGTAACACTTAAATTTTATCTGGAAATAAAGTTTATAAAATAACAAGATTGAGGCAGGCATAGGGAGCTGATGATCATTATTAATCGCGAATTATGTATATCAATCAACGTAAAAGAACCAAATAGTAATCGTTAACAGATTGAAAAATCGAATTTATTAATACATAGGTGTTAGCACAAATTTATTAGCGGACGTTTCGACTTGCATTTAAGTCATCTTCAGCGCATGTTAATTTCCAGAGAGCAAGAGGAAGTTGTACATAGTAGATATAAACGTATATAAAGGAATTAAAATCGCAAATATAGTACGGAGATCATCTTTACGGTTATATCCCAGATGAGACGGACCACGCAAGTTTAGGTTAATAAGCCTAAATTTTGTGTGGTTCTAATGGACGTTTATCAAACCGCCGATCAATCACCGGACTATAAAAATAAGTAAAGTAATTGTCACCATAGATTCAAAATAATTACGCTCAAAAAGAAAACATGAAATAATGAACAGAAAAGAAATTATTAAATTCAAATTAATTAATTCAAAATAAGGGAGTGTCACTACAATAACAGATTTAAAAGAATTAGATAAGTCACGTGAGATAAAGTCAACTTACAATCTCATGATGAAACCGATTAATTTATATGTCATTGGAGAAATTTATTTAGAACAATATATCTCACGATTAACAATTCAATCGTAAAAGGCTATATGTTAATTCCTTCTTCGAAGGCACGACTCTAACTGGCAAACAGACGTTCATTACAGCAGCATAAATTTTTTCTGTGTATGACCTCAAGCACCAGGCAGTTTATTTATTAAATCATTGTATATATCGGGAAAGCATTCTGTGTCTCTTTGTAGATTTAAGCGTTTCGTTGTCGTTTAATGTAAATCATTTCAGAAATTAGTCTTTTGTAATAAAAGGTTTCCTTGTCTAAAATCTTTACGTTATCCCATTTAAAATCGTGGTTAAATCAATTTATGTTCTGAGATGACAGACTTCTTCGTTGTATTTTTATTAATATTCTTCTTATGTTTATTTATTCTAGTACTCAATTTTCTGCCTGTTTGACCAACATATGTTGCGTCACAATTCTCGCATTCAATCCTATAAACATTAGTGTAAGAGTCCTTTGGGATAACATCTTTATGAGCCTTAATGATTGTACTGAGTTTGTTAAGGCTAAAGTATGATAAGACGATATCGGTGTCTTTAATGATGTGTTTCATGTTGTTTGTCAAGGATGGAAGGAAAGGAACTGTGAAATATGAAACATTTCTATCTTCAATTTCCGGTTTATTAACAGTTTCATTATGTAACAGATGGTGAAGCCTCTGATTAACGCAAAAATAAATTTTAAGGGATAGCCGTTATTAAGTAAAATACCAATAATATTTATTAAGTTATTATGATGAGACATAGGATCCGATAATTTGTAGGCTCTGTCAATTAGACAGAAAATAGTGCCTCTTTTTTGGCAATCAGGATGTTGTGAGTAAAAATTTAGATATCTACCGGAGTACGTTGGTTTGTGGTACCAATTAAAATGTAGACAATTATCGGATATAATAGTAATTTCTAAAAAACTCAGAGTCTTATTATTTTCGACTTCAATAGTGAACTGTAGTCTAGGATTAAAAGAATTAAATATGGTTAATAAGTGATAAGATTGAGCGGGCAGGCGGTAATAATATCGTCAACATATCTGAAGTAAAATGGTGGTGTAAAATTAATTGTATTCAAAGCTCTCTTTTCTAAATCTTGCATCACTATGTTAGCTATAATTGGAGACAAAGGGGAACCCATCGGGATGCCAAATAATTAACGATAATAAGTGCTATTAAATATAAAATAGGTGGAATTTAGTAAGAGTCTCACCCCTAGTAGGAACTCTAGTTTAGGAAGATCTGTATATTCTTTAATAAAGTCCCATCTGTTTGAAACACTTTCCATGGCAAGATCTAAAGGAATGTTAGTGAATAATGATACCACGTCAAGAGAAATAAGTTCGTAATTTTCTTCTAAATGCACGTTCTTTAATCTGTCAACTAGTTCGAAACTGTTTTCAATATGGCTGTCAGCCGTGGGAAAGCTCTTGATCATAATTATGCCCGAATGTCTCATCCGGATGGAAAACTATGTAGTCGTGCTCCTGCACGCCTCCCGACAACAGAATTTAAAGCCTCATTCAAAAGAAAAGAAGGCGCACTCAAGTTCCATGTGCGCCCGAGCGCTGCGTGCGGTCCCGATCGTCATTGTGTTCTGTTTGTCATCCTGTTTGTCAACTGTTGAACAACAGTTTTTTGCCTTATTCCGTCTTTTATTCTTTTTTATTCAGAAGATTTTCATTGGAAAAGATGCCGAAGTACAAGAGCAGTAAGCGTAGCGTCTTTACGACATTCTGAAGAAAGTCATCGTAGACACCGCGTCCGATCTCACTCTCGTGAGCGAAAATCTCGTGAGCGTTCGCGGCGCGGACAGATATCACGTACTAGCCGCTCTTCGGACAGAAGTGAATCGTCGAAGAATGCTTCAGTTCGTGACAATTTCTTTGTAGACAACTGCTCTCGGATTCTTGAGCAAGTACGCAGCCTTATCGCTCGTAATCTCCAGAGGCGCCCCTCAAATATTAGGTCGCCTTCGAGATCCGTTTCGACCGACGTTGATGATTTGCCGTCCATCATACCGGCCGTAAAGCCAATAGCAGAAAAACAGACGGTCACACAAGCTGACCGGGGCGTCGTACCAGGTATGTCCACTTGTCAACCCACCTATCTTTTCGTGGCAAAGAGTGGACATAACCGACTGTTCTATTCTGCTTTGGTTTTTTCCTTTCAGCAACATTAAATCCTAGTAATGATGATGTCAGTCGTCCGCCGAGCCAGCCTACCGTTTCCTTTGCCGATCCCCTCCCCGATGATGTCCAGAATCCTTAGGATCCCGAGGTTCTCCCAGATTCATTAATCAGAGAATTGTTTGATGGAAACCAATCTCTTCCTACTTCTCCTGCCTGGAATCCTGTCATGCTGTTCGATCCAGTCTGAGGCTCGAGCTGGTCTAAGTGAGGACATACGTTCCAAATTGCTTACCAAATATGAGGTAAAAGCGGACTTGGCATCTTTGGCCCCTCCTAAACTTAACAAGGAGTTAGTTCCTGCCTTAGCCCCTTCTGTTATTAAGCGTGATGAGTATCAAGTTCGATCACAGGCTCAGGTAGCAGCATGCTTTTTGCTCAGGCATATCAATTTTATTAAAACCAGAAATCTTAAATGAGTTCAACGATGATGCACGTTCCGCCTTATCTTTTCTCTCAGAGGGCATGCATTTACTTGCGGACCATCACTTTCGTCTTTCCTTAACTAGAAGAGCTTTCACCAAGCCATCCTTTAATATTATTGGCAAAAATGCCGCAGAAGCAGCATCGATTGATGATTTTTTATTTGGTCAAAATTTTGCGGAGACTCTCAAGGCAGCGCAGGCATGTGAGAAGGCCGGACGTGATATATCCAAAGCAACATCTCTTGTGGGAAAGAAGACCCTTCAGCCCATACGTCAGCAGGTCCCTCAAGGCCGTTCTCGAGCATCAGCGCCTAAAACGCACTCTTCGGGAAACCGGAGGGCTCCTGCTCGTCTATCGACAGCTCGCCAAATAGGAGCCTTTCACCCCAGGAGCCGTCACCGTCGCTCACGATCCCGGTCACGACATCATCGCTAAGCGATGTAAGTACGGCGGGTCGCCTTCGTTATTTTTTGGCACAGTGAGCTGATATTACTGCTGACCCATCAGTTTTAGAGGCTATACAAGGATTATCGTCTCCCTTTTACATCCTTACCTCCGCCAAGAGCTTCTCTTAGAGAAATAAAATTTTCAAATTCTACTGAAGAATTTTGTCAGTCGAAGATAGAACGCCTTTTGCGCAAAGGAGCTATAGAACCCGTCGATTCCCGTGCAGGTCAATTTCTATCCTCTTTTTTCCTAATTAATAAACCATCAGGTGATAAACGCTTTATTCTAAACCTACGAGATTTAAATACTTATCTTAGCCCTCCACATTTTAAATTTGAGGATTGGCGTACGATTCGTTATGTTACCGGGATCCCAAATGGCCACTTTAGATCTGGAAGATGCCTATTTGCTGGTTCCCATAGATGATCAGCTTAGAAAATATCTCCGTTTCCAATAGCGCCACACAACCTTTGAATACACTGCGTTACCCTTTGGTTTGTCGACAGCAACATATATCTTTACAAAGATCATGCGTCCTGTCGTCTCCTATCTTCGTCAAAGAGGTTTTCAATCAGTCATTTATTTGGATGATTTTCTTTTCCTCGGCTCTTCCCTTGAGGAATGTCAAGCTAATGTGAATATCTCTCTTAATCTATTTCTCTCCTTGGGCTTCAGGATAAACTATTCAAAATCTCATTTACAACCTTCAAATATTTGCAAATATTTAGGTTTTGTTTTTGATTCTAACAAACAATCTATTTCAATTCCTCCTCATCGTCGGGAAAAATTATTATGTTTATTATTTGACATGGCCCAAAAGTCCAGATGTACCATAAGAGATTTCGCGAGCTTGATAGGATCCTTAATTTCAGTTTGTCCAACCGTGCAATATGGTCTCCTTTATACTAAGAAATTTGAACGTTGAGAAATTTCTAGCGCTAGTCAGGTGCAGCGAAGACTTTTCAGCATTCATGGAAATTCCCCCGCATCTTCAAACAGATTTTTCTTGGTGGTTTAATGTTCTATCGAACCCCGACCAGCCTAATCGAATCCGTTCAGGCAGATTTGTTCGTGAAAGTTTTTCCGATGCTTCTTTGAACGGTTGGGGAGCCGCATGTGGTGAATCGCGCACACACGGTTGGTGGTCGCAGGAAGATAGGTCCCTTCATATTAACTCATTAGAACTTATGGCTGCCTTTAACGCTCTTCGTTGTTTCGCAGCCGATCTTCATGATTGTGATATCCTCCTTCGTATTGACAATACAACCGCGATAGCTTACATTAACAAATTCGGTTCTATACCTCATATCCAATATCCTCATCTTTCGGAAATCTCGAGGCAGATTTGGCTCTGGTGTGAAGAACATAATATCTTTGTCTTCGCCTCGTACATATCATCTTTAGAAAACTATATTGCCGATGCCGAATCTCGCATCGCAGACCCCGATACCGAATGGTCCCTCTCACACAGAGCTTTTCAGCGAGTCGTTAGACTTTTCGGTCCATTTGGTATTGATCTTTTCGCGTCTCTACTCAACGTCAAATGCACTGCATACGTTTCTTGATTCCCAGACCCGGGCTCGATCACAGTCGATGCTTTTACTTTCTCATGGAGGAAACTGAATTTCTATGCTTTTCCTCCCTTTATTTTGTTGCCTCGCGTATTAAGAAAAATTGCTGACGAGGAAGCAACGGGAACTCTAGTAGTTCATTGGTGGCCCTTTCAGGTCTGGTTCCCCTTGTTCCAACGTCTCCTAATTTCAGCTCCGATAATATTTAGTCAATTAATAGTCTTTGCTTTCTTCACCTTTCACCATCATCCAGCGTGGAGATCCCTTTTCCTGACAGTCGGGAGAGTATCATCGAAGCTTTTAAAAGCCGTCTAATACCACCTTCAGCCATCTCTACAATGCTGGCTTCCTTATCTAAATCGACCATTAAGCAATATACGCGTCCTCTCCGCCTTTGGTGGAATTATTGTCAACGCCACCCCTTTTACTTGTTTATCCCTTTTTTCTCCTTCTGTTTCTCAAACACTTTTTTTAGCTCAAGAACTAAAGTCTATCTCATCTTATTCATCCTTGAATACGATGAGGTCGGCAATATCGTTAATCTCCGTAAACGAAATTGGACAGCATCCGGCTGTCAAACGCTTCTGCAAGGGCGTTGCAGCACTCAAACCACCACAACCGAGATATGATTGGGTTTGGGATCCGGCACCTGTAATCGCGAAGTTAGCTCTCATTTATCCTTACGACTTGTATCCCCTAATTGACATTACCAAAAAATTGGTTCTCCTTCTCGCCCTTGCCACTGGTCAACGTGCTCAAACTCTTGCTTCTCTCAGAATATCACAAATAGTTATAGGTGAGAAGTTAATCATGCGAGTCCCTGATCGTATTAAAACATCCGCTCCGGGTCGTTCTCAACCTTCCTTTTGTTTTTCACGATTTAAAGATCACGAGAATCTTTGTATTGTTTGTTTAATAGAATATTATGCAGATAAGACGAAACAGATGCGCCCTTCGGGATACGATTCCCTTTTCATTTCCTGTAATAAACCTTTCAATGCAGTTTCAGACTGTAAGCCAATGGATTCGTCAGGGCTTAGAGCAATGCGGTATAGATACTGCTATGTTTACTGCTCATAGTACCCGACACGCGTCAACCTCGTGTGCCGCGAAAAAGGGCGTTTCGATCGATCTTATTAAGCGTGTGGCAGGTTGGACCGGCGAATCCCGCGTTTTTGCAAACTTTTATAACAGACCTATTATTAATCCAGAGGATTTTTGTAATGCGATTCTGTTAACATAGATTCCATAATGTATGTTATTTTCTTTTCAACAATATATATATATTGTTCTCCTTAGCAAATCGCGTCTATGAACAGCTACATAGTTTTCCATCCGGACGAGACATTCGGGCGTAACGGATAATTTGGTTTTTTTTTTTTTTTTTTTTTTGTTTTTGCTTTTTTTATATTTTAATTTTTTTTTTTTTTATTTTTTTTTTTTTTTTTTTTTTTTTTTAAAAAAAAAAATTTTTTTTTTTTTTTTTTTTTTTTTTTTTTTTTTGGTGTTTTTTTTTTTTTTTTTTTAATTTTAAAAAAATGTTAGATTGAACGAATTTACCTGTGAAGTTCGATCCTAATTATGCCCTTTGTCTCGTTCGGATGGACGCCCATCCTTTCTTTCTCCTCTTTTTTCCCTTCCCTTATCATTGCGATTTGCTTTTCCGTTTTTTGAACTTATGACGATCGGGAGCGCGCGCAGCGCTCAGGCGCACAAGGAACTTGAGTGCGCCTTCTTTTCTTTTGAATGAGGCTTTAAATTCTATTGTCGGGAGGCGTGCAGGAGCACGACTACATAGTTTTCCATCCGGATGAGACAAAGGGCATAATTAGGATCGAACTTCACAGGTAAGTTCGTTCAATCTAACAATTATACATTATTTAACATAATTAAATATAATAATACACATCATTTTCTCAAAAATTTTTTTAAAATTTATATTTAAAATATTATTAGATTTATATTTAAAAAAAATTAGGATAAAATTCTATTTCAAAATATTAAGAAAAATTTAAAATATAAGAAAACATGTTATTATATTAACAAGAATGCACAATATTATGTAGACAAGTATTTAAAATATTGCATTATTATATATGTATACGCAATTATGAAATTACGATATTAAACACATACATACAATTTCACATTAAATCATATATTTTATATAGCAGCTAAAGATCTTATATTATAAAGACATGATAATGATAAAAGTAGCAAATAAATAATAATAATAATAAATAATTAAAAATAATAATATATATGATAGTAGAAAAAACTTTCAGATACTGATATTTATTTACACATTATTTCCTTCCTCATTTATATAAGATGATATGAAAAAACCTTGCAAGTCGTTATGTAGAATACCAACATATCGCACATTCAAAATATAATTTCCAGGTGATAATTCATCATTGAAATTAAGAACTAAGATTTGCGTTAGATTGTCATAATTATACATTGCCGATATATAGATAATACCGTTGCTATCAAACAACGATGTCTCCGCTTCGCTTATTGTCAATTCCAAAACGTGTAAACTCAAGTTTTGCGTTACATGACGAATTATGATATTAACATTGGATTCTCCTTCAAAGATAAAATTATCTTCCACAATGTACGGTATTAGTTTAATATTGTAATGTACCGGAATTACATTATCTGATAAACGGTAATTAATCACCAAATCATTGCTTGAATCTTCCTGAACAGGAACCAAATCGTTGCTTGAATCTTCATTATACAGAATCGCTGTAGCAATAAATATGAGGCTAATATTTATAAAAAATTTTAAAAAAAGCCATGTCAAGTCTGCTTTCGAATATCTGTACAAAAATGTTTTCAGAAGAAAAATAATATGACATAAACTGTAATTTTGCTTTTAAATTTTATTTTATATGAATTTTAGAGAGCATAAAATGTTAGCATGAAAATCATATTATAACGATGATGAAAGCAAGAGGAATTAAAATAATAAAATAAATAATAATAATAATAATAATAAAATACATAATAATAATAATAATGATAATAAAATAGATAATAATAATAATTCATTAATAAAGAAACAATACATATAATATTTTAGAAGAAACTTTCAAATTTTAATATCTACTCGTATAACTGATTGCTATTTTACTTACGAGATGAAATTGAAGACTGTGAATGTATATGCTTTATTATATAATCTTCTCTGATCAAGATATCATCCGTTAATGATGAACTCGAGAAAATTAAAGCCGTTTGTCATTTAAAATCACGGGGAACGTCTGTCATTTTCGACCTCAACAAAGTTATATGGCATTGTTAAATATATTTATATTGTTGTTTTCGCTTTGTTTTCGACTTTGTAGTTTAAAACGGAGTCAAATAAACAATCAAAAAGTAACTGAAATATTAATATGTTATAATTATATAAGGCATGTAATGCATTCCCTCGAAAATTCATTTTTTGATATACATATAGAATAAATGCTTATATTCGAACATAATACATATGCAATCTACATGTAACAAACTTTATGGGATCGGTGTCACACGTATGTTTCTTGGAAATTTTGAACAATAAAGCAAAACAAATTTTCTGTTATAGTAAATTAATAAATCCCAATTTGTAATTTAATTTTAATTTCTCTCTTTCTTTCCTAAAAGGGAAAAATTAAGAGAAAAAAAAGTTTGTCTCTTGGCAAGCGAAAAAGTAATATGAAATTAATTTTATGTTAAAAAATTTATCAAAATTTATGAAATAAAATCCATTAAGGCATTCGTGTTTAATGCATATATCGTAACGAACAATTATAAAATATGAAATATACTAATAACTAATAAAAAAAAGAAAAGTATTCTTCTTCCTGTTCCTTGCGCTCCAATTATCATATCTTACTGGATCTGACGTCCCAATTTTTAAATAATTTTTAAATATTATTATTTAAATCAATTTTTTATTTTAATTTTTAATTTTGTATTAAACTGACTCATAATCATTCGCATCTGACTTTTATTCGCAAAAATTCAAATTTGTATTTTCACATATAATAAAGCCTTATCATTCTTTTGATTGTTATCATTAACTTTATCTTGAATATTTTGAAAATAGTTGTAATAGCGTTACATTAATTGTCATAGTAATTTGTCATAGTAATTTGCAAATAAATTACAATCTGTACAATGCTGTATAAGGCTGTATAAGATTTATAAGGTTGAAAGGCTGAAAATAAATTAAAAGTATATAAAATAATAATTTCATGATTTTTTTTAAGAGATCAATAAAAGTATATTTATACTATATATTAACTTGCATATGGATCAAATAATTTCAAATATTATCTTATTTATAAATGCTAATTAATTTTTTATTTATAAATTTTTAAATATAAAACTGTAATAGCTGTTATTATCGTGTTCGCTAGCAGAATGAGCATGTGTTACATCGAATTATATAAAAAGAAACGCCTATTTCTCGTTACAGTTTAATATACTTATGAAAAATTTATATATATGTATCAGGGACCCGGACCGAACCGGAATTGAAACCGAAAACCGTTCCATAACCCTTTTTTTAGATGAACCGATACCGGAACCGAAACCAAATTTTACAAAGTTTATAACACCGAAATCGGAACCGAACCAATAATATTATTTACGATTAACGGTTTTTTTCGGTTCTTTTTCCGGTTCTGAATCTATATATGTATAGATCTGTTCTTTATAGTTGAATCAATATGGTGACTTTGTGGTGGCGATTTTTGTAACTTGCCTGTAGTGAGAATTTATTTCTTAAGTTAGTTTATTTATTTTTATTATTGTTGTTTTTGCGATTATTTGTTGCCTCTCTTTCTCTTTCTACGAAGGATTCGTTCAAACATTATTATTCACGCATAGATACTGCAATATTATTTACGATAATTCATAGCATCGAAATGTGTCACATAATTTAGATAAAATTCTGTTAAATATTTTTATAAAAATTACTTTTTGAAGATACGATTCTATGATTTTTCTTTCAGAAATATTATATGTATATACATAAAATAAAACATTATATTAAATAATATAACTTTTAATTTTTATTTCTCGTCACCTGCACATATACAATTTAATAAATATTAAAAAAATCATTTTATTAAATTTATCATTACACTTTAAACTCTTTCCGTACAAGTAACTATAACCGAAAAAAAGTTAAAAAAAACCG
This sequence comes from Camponotus fellah, assembly GCA_030586385.1. Taxonomy (NCBI): domain Eukaryota; kingdom Metazoa; phylum Arthropoda; class Insecta; order Hymenoptera; family Formicidae; genus Camponotus; species Camponotus fellah. The sequence goes on from JAPIVC010000773.1 coordinate 23,514, forward strand.
TAATTTTTTCGGTTTCGGTTTTGTTCACTGGTCAAGAAACCGAAACTGAAACTGAAACACTTATTCGATGTTTTATTAAACCGTAACCGAACTGAAAAAAGCTTTCGGTCCGAGTCCCTGATATGTATACATACATACATAGATATATACATATATACAAATTATAATTATAATTCTATTTACTTATAATTACATATACATTCATACAAATTATAATTTTAATTCGATTTACTTATAATTTTATTATATTCAGTCACAGAGATCTATATTATATGGAATATAAAATAAAATTTGAATAAAAGACAAAAGGAATAAAATTATGAAAAATAAAGTTATAAAAATATTAAAGTAAGAAATATAAAATAATATATCTTATAAAACTTATTCTGAATTGAAAAACGGGAAGTTCTAAAATTAATATCAACAATAAATAAACATATACGTAAATAAATGTTTTGCAATTGTTATAAATAATTATAATTATTTTATAAGTTTAATTTCTCTTTTATATTAGATGATTGAAATGAGGCAAATGTCTAACAGTCCCTTGCGCTCTATTATCTTGTTTTGTACATCTTTGAATATTTTCTCTTCAAATTCATTTCTTGCAAATTCGCTTATCTAAAAACAATTTATATTTATTCTTATTACAAATTTAATGTCGTATTATTGTAATAAAAACATGATATAACTAATTCCGTTAAATTTCATCATTCTATATAAAACTAATGTGTTAACAAATCAATGTAAAATATATAGACAAATATGTAATTATTACTATTGTTTAAAATAAATTTTCGCCTTTTTATATTATTTCAAATCTTTGAAAGTACATTTAATGTATTGTGTATTTATTAAATAAAACTAAAAATATTTTTCAATTTTAATTAATAAGATTTTAATAACAATAGCATACTATCAAAAAATTATAGTTCACAATTTTGTATAAAAATAGAGTAAATACTTTAAATATAAATATAAATAAATAAAAATGAAAACTTTAAAATAATTAAATTTATCTTGTCTAGTTTTTCTTTAGAATACACGTTGTTAATTATATTATTTAATGCACTATTTGCAACGTTGGATCTGCAAAAAATTAAAAGATTTATAATGAATAAATATAAAAATTAAAATACGTGTTTACAATTAAAATTAAATATGTTATTAAAATACCTTGGGAATAATTTTTTTAAATTTGTTAATATATAGTCGATTACTATAATATTCTTCGTGTGTTTTTTGATAATAGAAGAATAAATTGTATAGTAATCATCAATTTCTGTTATTGAATTGTTCGATATAGATATGTTCAAGAAATTAATTATAATATCAGTATTTTCAGAGCAAACAAAGAACATTAAAACTTCTACATCAGGTTTATTTACAAATATATCATATAACTTATTCAAAATAGAAACGTTTGCTTCCATCAAGCCATTACAATACATCCATTCATTTAAATTTGGCGAAATTCTATAACATAAAATTTAAAAAAATTTAGGTGTATGTATATACACACACACACATACGCGCGCTCGCGCGTACATTATATATATATATATATATATATATATATATATATATATATGAATGTGAATATGTGTCTAAAATTCTAATAACTTATGAAGTAAACAAGATGTATGTATTTTCGTAATAATTTATTAGAATTAATTAGAATTTAATGAATAGATTAAAATTACCTATGTGTCGTAGGATCTGTGAAATATTCATTCAGTTTAATAGTGGTCATTTTCTTGCATTCAGAATGATCGAAAGTACATGCCCATTTTAAAGCTTGAGTTCTTTTAAGTTTTATAAGATCATTCTCGATTGGATCTTCTTCGTACCCTACGTTCTTAATAAGTCCTTCCAAAAGTTTGAGCATATATGACTAGAAAAATTATATAATAATATTAATTTTATATCGGTTTACAATTAATATGAACATATATCTTATGGACTAGATGTACGTGTATGTATACAAAATCAAATACGCTCACACATGCGCGTGCATATACGTGTACATATATTCCCATATTTTAAGTAATTATATTACTAATAAGTAATTTTAAATTATTATATGCTACTTTACTTTGAGAAGTTCATTTTCAGGAAATTTGTAACTTTGTAAATATCTTCCGTAAGTTTTAATATATTAAACATAGAAACCACGGTATAAAGTCTGTTTCTTGCGATAGATAACTAATAATATTCAGAAACATCATGTTTATTTAGCATCAAAAAATGATAAGCGTTATCAATGATTTGAGCACGATTGAGTACATGGATTCTCGTATAATTGTTAGATTTAAGATAATCCACAATTTTTTGCCAAATGGAAGAATCGTAATTAACACGATAATATCCTATTATCAAATTAAATAATATTATAAATTACGTTAAAATTTATAAAATAATTTAATAATTTATTAAAAAAAAATTTAATTGAGTTTAATTTATATTTTTTAATATTTTATATATATATTATGTTGGCCATTAAGTCCGGCTTTTTTACATGTAAATGAAGGATAATTTTTACGTAAAAGGCAATACTCTTAATCAATATTGTATTGGCCCTTTGATCTATTATCTTTTGCTATCTTTCAGGCAGCTTCATAATTTCTCGTTCGTAGAACTTCTTGTCTTTTTCGTCGAAAAACTGTTTTAAGTTTGATGTCTTTTTCGGAAGTAAAGCGCCGTCCATTCAAGGAATTTTGTAGGGAGCGAAACAGGCTTATAGTCCGAAAAAACAAGGTCTGGAGAATACGGAGAATGCAGTAGGATATTATAGCTTCAATAATTTTTGCCGTGTTTGTAAAGACATGTGCGGTCTGGCGTTGTCGTGATGGAAAACAACGTCTTTATGGCCGGTATTCATAGTCCGTTTCTTATATTTTTTAAGATCATCTTAAGTAAAGTTTGAAAATGTTATACGACTGTTTCGTTAGCTGAGCAGGGTCTTAAGACGACCTAAGATTAGACTTAAGATAATCTTAAATATAAGAACGGACTATGAATACCTACGAGTCTGGATGTTTCTTGTGAATCGCTATGTTAAATTTATCCAACTGGCCACAGTATACATCTGAATTAAGCGATTAATGTCTTTACTTTGTCTTGATTAATCTCAACTAGCCGGCTTGAACATGGTGCGTCATGGA
>JAPIVC010000774.1:0-25003 GCA_030586385.1 Camponotus fellah
TATATGAGGTGATCCCGAAAAACCTTCCGTTTGTAAAATGACGTATTCCTGACACCATTCTAAGACAATTTTTTTCTTTACCAAAATTTGATTTGAAGCATAATTTTATGTTATAAAATAAAATAGTTAGTGATTCATGCAGTAGTAATCACTCGTCGGGCGATCAGCTGCGTCCGCGCTCGTGGCGTGCCGGACCGCTCCTGCCTGCCTTCTGTACTCGACGCGTGATTTACTAACTATTTTTGCTTATAACTCAAAAAAGGAGAAAATGTCTTAGAATTACATCAGAAATACATAATCCTTAAAATAACGTTAATTATTAAAAGTTATTCCGGATCGCCAGCCGTCGAACGCTGTAATCAGCTGATTGTTACACATGATGTGTGTATAGTGGAGTGTGTGCGTAAAAGAGAGAAAAAGAGAGAGAGAGAGAATAAGAGGGACAGACATTCACACACACACGCACGCACGTACGCATACACTTTTATCTCTCTCTTTCTCTCTCTCTCTCTTTCTCTCTCTCTTTTTTACGCACACACTTCGCCATACACACATCATGTGTAGCAATCAGCTGATTACAGATTACAGCGTTCAACGGCCGGCGATCCGGAATAATTTTTAATAATTACGTTATTTTAAGGACGTATTCCTGATTCCTAATTCTAAGACATTTTCTTCTTTATCAAAATTTTATTTAAAGCATAATAATATTAAATTCTTGAATGTCGCCAGTAGATAAAATAAAATAACGTAATTTAGATCGACCACATTGGCAATTTATTGGTTGGTAAAGAATTACAACGTTTCGACCATGGATTTTGGTCCTTCTCAAGTGAACTACAATAGTTTACAATATTATGAACAATAAAATGTGAATAAAAAAGGAGAAAAAAAAGGAAAAATTAATTTGTACGTACAAAATATTAGTTAACCAATAAGTAATGAGAAAAAAGAAATCACATGTTAAGATCGTCAAGTCAGCCTACCGCTCACAAACAAAGAGAGAGACTAAACAGTCTTTATTAGTCTATCATAAGTACTGTTCAGACTCTCAGTGTCCTTCTGTAAGTTAGTCGTGTTGTCAAATTTTTTTATAAAACATTTCAGCAGGTATTGACCAATCAAAGTCATGATTCTCCTTGTTCGTGAGCGGTAGGCTGACTTGACGATCTTGATATGTGATTTCTCTTTTCTCATTACTTATTGGTTAACTAAGATTTTGTACGTACATAATAATATTTTCCTTTTTTTTCCTCCTTTTTTATTCACATTTTATTGTTCATAATATTGTAAACTATTGTAGTTCACTTGAGAAAGACCAAAAACCCATGGTCGAAACGTTGTGATTCTTTACCAATCAATAAATTGCCAGTGTGGTCGATCTAAATTACGTTATTTTAAAGCATAATGTTATAAAATAAAACAGTTAGTGATTCATGCAGTGGTAATCACCCGTCGGGCGATCAACTGCGTCAGCGTTCGCGACGCACCGGGCCGTTCCTGCCTGCCTTCTGTACACGATGCGTGATTTACTAACTATTTTTAACTCAACTTATAACTCAAAAACTACGCTTCAAATCAAATTTTGGTAAAGAAAAAATTGTCTTAGAATGGTGTCAGGAATACGTCATTTTACAGACGGAAGGTTTTTCGGGATCACCCTGTATATATATATATATATATATATATATATACATATATACACAGGAAAATATATGTATATATATATATATCCTGTATATATACACATATATATATATGTATACAGGGTGTCCGTCGATTTTCGACCTTAACGAAATAAATAAGTAGATTGGTTCAAATTAAGAAGAAATGATCTATATTGTTTTGGGATTGTCGCAATAATTACGGAAAAATTAAATAAAGAAGATCGGCCAATCTGCGTGAATAGAAGCGCGCGGCGACGAGAGCCGTCCCACTGTAAACCGATACAAGTCGCGCCGCGAAGCGGCGGGCGGGTCGCTCAAGACATAATGCGATATATTGCAATACCGCGCCGAAAAATGACCCGTCCTTTTAGTGGCGAGAAAACGATGCGCTATCATTTCCACACCACCTTGCGGTAGATTGCAGGTAGGTGCGTTTTTTTTTTATAGTGGTTTCCCCCATAGGCCTATTCCACTCTCAATTTGAAAATTATTCAAAATGCCATTACTATACGCTGAACGTATCTTAAGTGTAAAAAAATTGATGGTGACAGTACCTTTACAAAAATTGATCCGCGATTGAAAATCCCTCGATAAAATGTATTGCACGTTGATAATGATACGATAATAAAATGCTTCACGAATCCTTTCTTCATCTCGTACACGAAGACGCACTGCTGGACCGGTTATCCCGATATTATGCACGACACCCAGTTTCATATAATTATTGCACAACACGTAAAATTGTACGGTCACTTGGTTTTCGTGCACGCCCGAGAAATAATTCCATGTAAATTGCGGCCGCACGATAAGTATTTTCTCCCGCTAGTCCGTATGCCACAATCATATCTGTATATTCCTGCAGAGTATACTTCATTTTCACTGTTAATTTACTACGCAAACACAAGATTTTTATTAAAACGTCTTAGCTCTCGCACGCTGTTATCAGACTGCGTACGCCAGCAGCACGCAACTACAGCTAAGCGGACAACCATAGCGCAGGCGTCGAACTCACACGTACGCTTACACTCACATGTCCGCTCAGCTGTCAGCTGTAGAAGTATTCTCTGCAGGAATATACGGATATGATTGTGGCATACGGACTAGCAAGAGAAAATACTTATCGTGCGGCCGCAATTTACATGGAATCATTTCCCAGGCGTTAACGTAAACCAAGTGGCCATACAATTTTATGTGTTGTGCAATAATTATGTGAAACTGCGTGTCGTGCATAATATCAGGATAATCGGTCCAGCAGTGCGCTTTCGTACGAGATGAAAAAAGGATTCTTGAAGCATTTTATCAACGTATCATTATCAACGTATGCAATACATTTTATCGAGGGATTTTCAATCGCGGATCAATTTTTGTAAAGGTACTGTCACCATCAATTTTTTACATTTAAGATACATTCAGCGTTAATGGCATTTTGAATAATTTTCAAATTGAAAGTGGAAAGTGGAGGGCCTATGGGGGAAACCACTATAAAAAAAGCGTGCTATCTACTACAAGGTGATGTGGAAATGATAGCGCATCATTTTCTCGCCACTAAAAGGACGGGTCATTTTTCGGCGCGGTATATATCGCAAATCATCATCATGTCTCGAGCGAATGGCCCACCACTTCGCCGCGCGACTAGTATCGGATTACAATAGGACGACTCTCGTCGCCGCGCGCTTCTATTCACGCAGATTGGCCGATCTTCTTTATTTAATTTTTCCGTAATTATTGCGACAATCCCAAAACAATATAGATCATTTCTTCTTAATTTGAGCCAATCTATTTATTTATTTCGTTAAGGTCGAAAATCGACGGACACTCTGTGTGTATATATATATATATATATATATATATATTCTTTGGAAATGAGCAAGCTTTGCGTTAAAGTTATATATATATATATATATATATACAGGATGTCAGAAAATTTTTGACCTTAACGAAGTAAGGAGATAGATTGGCTCAATTAAGAAGGAAAGTTTTATACCATTTTGCGATATTCGCAATAATTAATGAAAAATTAAATAAAGAAGTTCGGCCAATGCGCGTGGCTAGAAGCATACGATGACGAAGGCGGTCTGACTGTAACATAATGGCGGCGCGCGGCGAAGCGGTGATTGGGGGAGGGAGGAAGCGATGAGTGTGTAAGCGCGTGGCGAAGGCTCCTATCCTCCCCAATCACCGCTTCGCCGCGCGCCACCATTATGTTACAGTCAGACCGCCTTCGCCATCGTGTGCTTCTAGCCACACGCATTGGCTGATCTTCTTTATTTAATTATTCGTTAATTATTACGACAATCACAAAACAATAGAGTTCTTTTCTTCTTAATTTGAACCAATCTACCTCCTTATTTCGTTAAAGTCAAAAATTTCCTGACATCCTGTATATTCTTTGAAAAATGGGCAAGCTTTGCGGTAAATTTATGTATATATAAATAATATATATAAATTATGTATATATAATATGACAAACATTTACCTTTACATAATCCTTAAATTACTTGACCTTGACATTATTGTCAAGGTCACTAGTGCCTCGAGTAATATCCAAATGTTTTAGGCGTCGCTGGTTGTTTATTAAAAAGTTATAAACAAAGGAAGTTTTATAAATTTTACAGAATTTTTGAACAATATGTACAATAATAGACCTTTCGTATTGAAAGATATAAAGGATTAAACATATTGAAGAACTTTTTAATCAACAATAAGCGACGTCTAAAATCTTTTGGATGTTACTCAGTGCAGTGACCTTGACAATATATGTCAAGGTCAAGTCATTTGGGTCTGGCTGTGTAAAGTTAAATATTTACAATTATAGCGTGTAATTTTTTTATAAATCAAAATATTAGGTGAAGATTTTATATTTACAAAGAAAAGTAAGTTTTTTAAAAATACTAATTTTCAAGTAAATCTGTAACATACATAGATAATACAATTTTCATATTTTTACAAAATATTTTTACATTTTTATGTTTCTTTTATTTTGTGTGTGTCAAAGTCACTATGTTACATTTGTCCGACTTTAAATTATTATATAAAAAAAAAGAAAAATTATCATTCAGATTCCACGTAATATATGTATAAATATGGAAATTGTGTAATAAGATAATTTTGTTATATAATATATTTCATTAATTCTAGAAATATTTAGTTTTAAAATTATATGTCGAGTAATCAGTTTTGTTATTAATATATTTTAAAATTATTTATTCTATATCTTAAGAGTATAAGAGTATAACAAATTTTTTTACATACATGTAGAAAGTAGCAGCTCTAAAGGCCATCGCATATGAATTTCCGTAACCATAAGCATAAGACGTAACGTAAACTGAAGAACCAATCAGAATATTGCTTTAGCTTTATGTATCCTAGAAGACGATAGAAATGATGATAAAGTTGGCCGTAAGCAGAAATAACTAGGATTTCAACTGGTTGAATCCTAGTTACTTTTGTTTATGGCCAACTTTATCATCATTTCTATCGTCTTCTAGAATACAAAGCCAAAAGCAATATTCAATTGGTATCCTCAGCTACGTTACCTTTTACGTTTATGATTATGACAAATTATGTGCGAAAGCCCTAATGCATATTACTATTGTGTGTTAAATATAATTATTAAGAAGTAAATACATTTAAACTATTTTTTAGAGGCTCTCCCAAGTATCCGGATGATGGACTTGTTTGTGATACAAATTCAACAAGAATCCCTTCACTTCGATACTGAATATAATACATCACTTTATAATACATCATTCAACATTTCTCTTGAACATTACAATTACATTAAAGATATGATAATATAATTTAAAATTAATTATGCGTAGATTTTTTGAATATAAATGCTAAAAAACAAACAGAATAACTGATAAAAACTTTTATTTTATATACTCTTCATTATACACATGCACATGTATATACATACATAATAGAGCTGTAGTATATAAAATTTTATATAAAATATATTACACACACAGTTTTTTAAGTGATACAGTCGGTTATCTCGCGAACCGATAAGTTTATTGAAAAATTTTTTTGATAGAAAGTTTCATAGCTTGAAGGGATACACATGATAATATGGATTTAACTTGTCAAAGTCAAGACAAGATCATTAATGCTTTTTAAATGAAAATCTCTTTATTTTTTATTACATATTCCTATTATTACCTCGAGAGCTTTCAAAACGCTACAATAAGATTTTTTCATTGAGTATTTTTCAAGTTATGTCTAAATTTTACATAAAATATCTAGTAAAATATTCACTTTTCGATTATATTACCTTAATACCTTTATGTACAAAATAATGAGACGAATCAATTGGTGTAAAGAAAGAACAAAATTTTTTTTAAGAAAATATATGTTATTGTCAATTGCAAATGAATGTGTTTAATATCAGTTTGCTTAAGAAAAGTATTAAAATTATCAAACTTTAACTTATTATATTGTATCTTTTAAACCAATTTCGTCTCTCATTTACTTTTTTTGCGCGGAATTACGCAGCACAACTTCCTCTGTAACATATTCAAATAATGATAAAATCGGTGATGTGTAACGTTTTATGTACTTTTATCATAATTATTAATTATTATTTATTATAACTATTATCTTATTTATATTCTGATGTAAATTTTATAATTATAGTATTCAGTGTTTTGCGTGTAATAGAATTCATGATTACTGAAGAGATGTTTTGGCAGACTATGCGTATATATGTAAAGGACAAGTGAGTAATATCCTATACTAGTAATTACTATTTTTATTTAAATTAAATTAATTTTATTTTTGTTTAAATTTACACTAATTCTTTCATACTTTATTATCTTCATTATTATCATTTCCAATATTTTTTACCTTCAATATCATTAAATATTCAAAACATATTTTTAATTTACATATACACTTATCTTTTGAAAGTAATCAAGTTTGACAATTCCCTTATAATTTAAACTGTAGCATGAATAGTTATATAAAAACTATAAATCATATGATTAATTATGAAATTAAAAATATTTTATTGAATTAAACATAAAATATAATACCCTTTTTATATATTTAAAAAACCTCCCAAAATCTAATTATTGTGATAACTATATATATATATATATATATATACAATATATATATAAACAATATATATATATATATATATATATATAAACAATAGTTATCAATCAATATATATATATATATATATATATATATATATTTATAACTTTGGTGTTCTCCTAGTTTCACAAAAAAATAAATTTTCCTTTCGTGTTTTCCGTCATTGACAAAAATCCATATCCTCTAATCTCTTTCTTTTATCACTTCGAAAAATCATATATAAAAAATAAAATATAAAAGAAAAGAAAATAAAAAAAACGCAACACATACTTTAAATTTCATTACCTATCCGATATCTACTTATAAACCTAATAAAAATACCTATAAAATATAACATAAAATTTTTTACAAACTTGTAAATTTGGTTCTTTGCTAACATTTTTACATGCAAAAAAAAACCAAAACTAAAACTTCGCATTTAATAGAGAGAGAGAGATGTCTCATACCGCATCAGACACACATTCCTTCCATCCATTCCTTATTTTGGACTTCCGTCTCCATTTACAAACTCCTTTCTCCTTTCTTTTCACTCATTCCCGTCCGTCTCTTCTTCCCCCTTTTCCCTATTTCTTACCCTTTCTATTTTTCTTAATCATTCTTCTCCTTCTCCTTCTTCCCCCAAAATTTCTCCAACTCTTTCTTTCCATGTACTTCCCACTTCTTTAACTACACATTCCTTCCATAAATGTTTCCATGTCTCCATTGCCCACCCACATATTCTGCACTTTCTTTCTTCTTCTTCCTCCCAATATTTTCCTTCCTTTATCCCGTAACCCGAACTTAGCTATTCTTTGCCACCTACTCTCTCCCCATCCCTTCTTTAAATACCCCGGTATTCCTTCCTCCCCCTTAATCCACTGATACCATCTATTCGATTTTGATTCCTTTATCTTCTCCCATCTTTCTTCTCTCTGTATTCCTCTCTCCGTTTCCCAATTCTTCTCCCCTCAAACACCCCTTCTCCCTTAATTCCTTTACCTCCTCAATCTTTCATTTTCATATTTCTCAAAACTCCTTTCTCTCCTCCTCCCATCCCCCCAACGTTTTACCCTTCTTCGCCCTCTTTCTCTTCCCAACATATCCTTGCTAGCTCTCCTCCCTTTTCCTTTTCCAGTTTCTTTTCGTACCCCCATGCCCTTAAACCCGCTTTTCCCTTCAACTTCTCTCTCTGTATTTCCTCCCTCACTATACAGGGTGTCCGTCGATTTTCGACCTTAACGAAAAAATAGTAGATTGACTCAAATTGAAGAATTATCTATATTGTTTTGGGATTGTCGCAATAATTACGGAAAAATTAAATAAAGAAGATCGGCCAATCTGCGTGAATAGAAGCGCGCGGCGACGAGAGTCGTCCCACTGTAATCCGATACTAGTGCGCCGCGAAGCGGTGGGCGAGTCCGAGACATGATACGATATATCGCAATACCGTGCCGAAAAATGACCCGCCTTTTAGCGGCGAGAAAATGATGCGCTATCATTTCCACACCACCTTGCGGTAGATAGCATGGTGCGCTTTTTATAGTGGTTTCCCCATGGCTTTCCTCTCAATTTGAAAATTATTCAAAATGTCATTACTATACGCTGAATACATCGTAAATGTAAAAATTAATGGTGACAGTACCTTTACAAAAATTGATCCGTGATTGAAAATCCTTCGATAAAATGTATTCCACACGTTGATAATGATACGATGATAAAATGCTTCACGAATCTTTCTTCATCTCGTACACGCACTGCTGAATCGATTATCCCGATATTATGCACGACACCCAGTTTCACATAATTATTGCACAACACGTAAAATTGTACGATCACTTGGTTTTCGTGCACGCCCGAGAAATGATTCCATGTAAATTGCGGCACGATAAGTATTTTCTCCCGCTAGTCCGTATGCTACAATCATATCCGTATATTCCTGCAGACTTCATTTTCACTGTTAATTTACTACGCAAACACAAGATTTTTATTAAAACGTCTTAGCTCTCGCACGCTGTTATCACACTGCGTACGCCGGCAGCACGCTGAGCGGACAACCATAGTGCGCAGGCGTCGAACTCACACGTACGCTTACACTCACATGTCTGCTCAGCTGTCAGCTGTAGTTGCGTGCTGCCGGCGTACACAGTGTGATAACAGCGTGCGAGAGCTAAGACGTTTTAATAAAAATCTTGTATTTGCGTAGTAAATTAACAGTGAAAATGAAGTTTGCAGGAATATACGGATATGATTGTGGCATATGGACTAGCGGAAAATACTTATCGTGCCGCAATTTACATGGAATCATTTCTCGGGCGTGCACGAAAACCAAGTGACGGTACAATTTTACGTGTTGTGCAAATTATGTGACTGGGTGTCGTGCATAATATCGGGATAATCGGTTCAGCAGTGCGTCTTCGTGTACGAGATGAAGAAAAGATTCGTGAAGCATTTTATCATCGTATCATTATCAACGTGTGGAATACATTTTATCTAAGGATTTTCAATCACGGATCAATTTTTGTAAAGATACTGTCACCATTAATTTTTTACATTTACGATGTATTCAGCGTATAGTAATGGCATTTTGAATAATTTTCAAATTGAGAGTGGAATAGGCCTATGGGGGAAACCACTATAAAAAAAGCGCACCATGCTACCGCATATCTACCGCAAGGTGATGTGGAAATGATAGCGCATCATTTTCTCGCCGCTAAAAGGACGGGTCATTTTTCGGCGCGGTATTGCGATATATCGTATCATGTCTCGAGCGACCCGCCCACCGCTTCGCGGCGCGATTAGTATCAGATTACAGTAAGGGACGACTCTCGTCGCCGCGCTTATTCACGTAGATTGGCCGATCTTCTTTATTTAATTTTTCCGTAATTATTGCGACAATCCCAAAACAATATACATAATTTCTTCTTAATTTGAGCCAATCTACTTACTTTTTTCGTTAAGGTCGAAAATCGACGGACACCCTGTATTTAATTACATAACCCAAATATTTAAACTTTTTTGCTTCTTCTATCTCTCTTCCTTTCGAACTTCAATCTATTTTTCTCCATCTTTCTCTCCCCTTTCTACATCTCATAATTTTTGTCTTTCCTACATTTAACTCCATTCCTTTATCGTCCAAATATTTTTCTAATTTACTCATTATTCCTTTCATCCTCTCCTCATCTCTGCCATAACTGCGATATCATCCGCGTATGCTAAAGTATATATTTTCCTCCCCCCTAACTTTACACCTCCCCATCCCCTTTTTCTAAAACCTCATCTATATCTGCGAGTAACAGTGTGAACAAACTCGGGCTCGAAGGACATCCTTGTCTAACCTCTTTAATTATCTAAAAGATTTCTTCCTCTCTTTCTCCAATTCTAACTCTATTACTTGTTTCCTTTAATACCTCTTTACAATACCTTTTAACCAATCCTTCTCTTACCCCTCTTTTCCTCATTGCCTCTATCAACTTTTCCCTATCCACCGAGTCAAAAGCCGTCTTCATATCCACAAATAGAATTATCGTTTTCCCTCTTTTCCCATTTATCTGCCTATTAACTAGATAGTTCAGTGTATAGATATTGTCTATTGTGCCCATCCCTTTCCTAAATCTTGTCTGACTCGGTGGTAATAAGCCTTTTCCCTCCCTTAACCTTTCCGCCAATATTGTTATATAAATTCTATACGCCGTCTGCGTCAAAGTCACACCCCTAATCTCCTACGTTTTCACCTTCCCCCTTCTTCACAATAGGTACTATATATCCTATTTTCCAGTCCTTTGGCCATCCCTCTCCCCTCCACACCTTCCTACACATCTCCCATAATCCCTCTTTTACCTTCTCCCCTCCATATTTCCATACTTCATTTTCTATTCCATCTCCTCCCACTGCCTATCTTTCATCTTGTTTACTGCCCTTCAGTGCCGCCAGAAATGAGCCCCTGCACGCTCGGCACGGACACGCACACAAAGAAGGGGGGCCGTGTACGTGTGGCGCTCGGCTATCTTCGGGCGGCTTCGAGTAGTAGAGGAGCGCCGATGTATAATCTACCGTCTCCTTCTCTCTCGCGCTGTAGCTATAGCTAACGCCTCGAGAATCCCATGTTAGCGGTTCGATCTATTTACGAGATCTCGCGTGAAAACTTGTAAAATTTACGCGTAATATTTAATAAATTCTTAATCCTGTAAAAATTTAAATAAATTAATTAAATAAATATGGAATAATAAAAGATGAAAAGAGAATAAATTATAAAAATCCACTCTTGGCCAATGTGTACGTTTTTCTCTTAAGAAATAAATGTAAAGAGATAGATATAAAATATAAAGGAATATAAAGATTAATAAAATATAAAGGAATATAAAGAAAATATTAACATATAAAATATTTTCTAATAAATAATATAATATTGTAATAGCATGTACAATATTTTATCAATTTATAAATAAACAACGTACATGTTGTTGCTCAACGGAAATCGCGAGAAGGTGGTGGTCGTACGCGTGTTTATGTATTTTGAAAAATCATATTCAGAAGAAAAATCGGTTTACTTTCATTTTGAAAAAGTATGAAAACTAATACTTAATTATCATTAAATTTTGCACAAAAATGCATTAAATCAATTTACATAAATCAAATACAAATTAAATATTCTAAATATTCTAAATATTCATATGCTGGCATGTATATGTATGTATATATGCAAATTGTGTATGTATGTGTGTGTGTGTGTGTGTGTGTGTGTGTGTGTGTGTGTATGTGTGTGTGTACACACACACACACACATGATTTGCAAAATCCGGTCAATTCCCTTCTGATATATATTACATAACAGATCGGCATACTCATTTTTCAAAAAAATAAAATAGAAAACAATAAAACAATAAAATAACAAAAGAGTTAACTTTAAAATTGTTCTGTTAAGAATAAAAAATATAAATATACTTATTATAAATATATATTTATATAATTAACTATAAAATTGTATTTTTTAAATTATTTTAAATAAGACATTCCCCTTTTAAATATAGTATAAGATATTTCTCAATAATATCATAAAGTCCTATTGTTTTTAATGTCTATTGTGTATAAAACATGTGTTTAAAATACATATATTATTTTTATCAAGTGCTTACACATGTAATCCGTGATATATAAAACTAATTACATTTATTTCTTAAGAGAAAAACGTACACGTTGGTCAAGAGTGGATTTTTATAATTTATTCTCTTTTCATCTTTTATTATTCCATATTTATTTAATTAATTTATTTAAATTTTTACAGGATTAAGGATTTATTAAATTTTATGTATAAATTTTACAAGTTTTTACGCGAGATCTCATAAATAGATCGAACCGCTAACATGGGATTCTCGAGGCGTTAGCTATAGCTACAGCGCGAGAGAGAAGACAGTAGATTATATGTCGGCGCTCCTCTACTATCCGAAGCCGCCCGAAGGTAGCCGAGCGCCGAGCGCCACACGTACACGGCCCCCCTTCTTTCTGTGCGTGTCCGTGCCGAGCGTGCAGGGGCTCATTTCTGGCGGCACTGCTGCCCTTTCGAACTCTTCCCATCCCAGCTTTTCTTCTTCATCCTCTCCGTCCTCTCTTCCACCTCCCCACACTGTCTTCCACTCTACTCCTAATAATCCCCTAAAATATTCATTCCACTCTTCCATCTTAATCCCTTCATTCAATCTTCTCGTCTTTTTCCTATCCCTATTGACTACCTTCCATACCTGTTCTTCCGTTTTAGCCTCACTTACTTCCTTCTCCCACCTTTCTAATTCTTCCTTTTTCTTATTTTCACACAATATCTTATATTCTCTTTTTATCTCCTTATATCTTTTCCCCCCTCTTTCCTTCATCTTTTCATTTCTTTCTTCACCTCTTCTTTCTTCTCCCTACATTCTTTATCCCACCATCCCTTCTCTTTCTTTTCTCCCTCGTTTTGCCATTTTTTATTGCTTTCCTAATTTCTTTCTTCAATATTTCCCATTCTTCTTCTACTCCTTCCCCGTATCCTATTACCCCTCTAAAGGCTTCCCTAAAATCCTCCTGTCCTTTTTCGGTCCAGTCTCCCTTTTTCATTCTCCCTCTTCCCTTATTCCCTCCCAATCCTCTCTTCTCTCCCTCAATCCCTACCGTTATTGGTCTATGATCTGACTCAATCCTATCCTAAATTCTATTATTCTTTCTCTTGTTCTGTTGTCTCCTATTACATAATCTATTATTAAATTTCCCCTCTCTCCTACATAAGTCCATTCCCCTAAAGTCATCCCCCCTAAAATTTCCATTCAGCACCGACCACACTTGTTCTTCCAAAAAACTACATAGCTTCCTCCCTTCTCTATTCATTTTCTTATCCTTAGATTCTCTTTCATCCTCTATATCCTCTTCTTCTATTATCCCTCCCTCTCTTCCTATTCTAACATTAAAATCTCCTCCTATTATTATTCTTTCTTTTTCTCCTCTTTCCTCTGTCCACTTCTTCAATTCTTCTAACTTTCTCTCTAAATCATTATTTACATATATTCCTATTACTTTCCATTCCTCCCCTCTCAACCATACTTTTATTGTTATCATTCCCTTCATTTTTTCTTTTTCCTTTTCCCTTTCCGCTCTTATTCTTATTCTAACTCCTATGATCATTCCTCCCATTGCCCTTACTTTCCTGTTACTTCTTTCCGCCCATTGTGTCACCCATATATATCCTTTCGGTAGTTTCATATTAATTTTTTCCCACCCCTTACTATTTATCTACGTTTCACATAAAATTATCACATCCCACTCTTCTAATCCCTTCCAAAAATCCTTATCCTTATTTCCCAAACCTGCCACATTCCAAAATGCAATCTTATACTTATCTTTTACCTTATTCCATTCTTTTTCTCCCTCTTTCCTCCCATTTTCTATCTCCCCTTTCCCTTTCGTTCTTTTCACCCCTCTTCCCTCTTCCTCTCCTCTTCTACCTTCTTTATGGCTAACGCTTTCCTTTCCTCGGCTAAAAGCCCACTTTTTATTCCCCGCTTCCTCTTCTTTCCTCTATTATCTTACCTTACTCTTCTTTCTACTCCTTTCATCTTTTAATTCTCCTCGTTATCATCCCAAAACCAAGCTTCATTTCCAATCCATAACTTACCATATTTTATTCTAATCCTCACCCCTCTTCTCTCCTCTTCCCTCGCTAATTGCCTTAATCTCCATCTAATCTTTCTTTCTTTAAAAGTCTGGTCCTCTTCTATCCATATTTCTTTCCCTTTTAGTTTACCTTTATTCGTCAAAATCTTTTTCTTGTCCCCTTCTGAATTTAATTTAACTATCACCATCTTTCCTTTCTCTTCTTTCCCTGCCATTACTTCTTTTACCTCATCAATTCCTACACTTCTATCTCTCTACAAATATTTTCAACTCCTTCTCTAATTTTTCCACCATCTTCCCTTATTCCCTTGAATATTAAGTTCTCTTCTCTTTCTCTTTAATCTTTCTTCCCTCTCTAAATTCTCCTCTATTCTTCGAATCCTTTCCTCTATTTTCCCCCCACTTCTACTTTCTCTTATGCTTTTTTCTAACTTATCGATTCTCTTCATCATCTCCTCTTTTTCCTTTTCCTTCTCTTCCTTCATTTTCATCTCTATTTTTATCCCTTCTATCTCCCTTTTTATCCCTTCTATTCCCTCCCTTACTTCCTCCTTCCCCATTCTCTCTTCTACATTCATTCCTCTAATCTCTTCCAAAACTATTCCTATCGTATCTTTTTGAAGTTTTTTAATTGACCCCTCTTCCTCTGATTCCTCTCCTGTTCCATCCCTTTTTCTCTTACACCACTCTTCTATCGATCCTACATTATCTCTTCTTCCTACGCTGCTTGTCCTATCTTTCTTTTTAAAATTATATTTCCTACTCTCTCTCCCCTCTCTGTTTCTCTATCATTCTCCATCTTTCCTTTTCTTATCCCTAAGTTGCTCCTCGCTGCTTTTATTTCCCCTATGTATTATTTATCTAGTCCCCGCTAGGTTTCGCTTCCCACCTATTACGTATACACCTCTACTAACTTCCTAGTCTGTGATTAACTGTTTACTTTCACTCTCCACTTATTACATTCTTTTCCTCCTTCTATCTTTCTTTCCTTATCTTATCCTTATTTCCTTCACTTCACCTTCACCTTCGCTCTCCAATGACCTCCCTCTCAACCACACACTCTCCTCACACACTTCAAAACTCCACTCTAAAAATTCAGCTCACTCACACGTATCATACACCTAACCTGCCGGAAACGGAAGTCCTATATATATATATATATATACAGGGTATCAGGAACACTTTCGCAGTTCCGAAGTGTGAAGATAGATTGGCTCAAATTAAGAAGGAAGGTGCTGTACTATTTTGTAATATTTGCAATAATTAACGAAAAATTAATCAAAAGTGATCGGCCAATGCGCGTGACTAGAAGTATGTGGCGGTGAAGGCTTTCTCATTGTAACATAATGGCGGCGCGCAGCAAAGCAATGATTGAAAAGGAGAAGAGCCTTCGCCACACGTATAATACATCGCTTCTTTTCTCCCCAATCACTGCTTCACGACGTGCCGCTATTATGTTACAGTAAGACCGCCTTTGCCACGGTGCGCTTCTATATCACGTAGATTGGTTGATTTTCTTTAATTTATTTTTCGTTAATAATTGCAAATATTGCATAACTGTACAAGACTTTTCTTCTAACTTTGGGTCAATCTATCTTAATTTTAAAATGTCATGCTCACTGCCATGATACCCTGTATATATATATATATATATATATATATATATATATATATATATATATATATATATATATATATATATATATATATATGTATATATACAGGGTATCCCATTTTAATCTACGCACTGAAATATCTCAAAATCCATAAGTTTAAGACAAAAATGTTTCAAACAAAATTTGTATGGTTTCGAGGGGTCCATAAGAAGGTATCATTGGTTTGAAGAGTCACCTGAAGATCACATGAAGATCACCTCCAACTTTTTAAATTAAACTGTCTACTTTTTATTACATATTCTTCTAGCTTATCTCTAAGGTTTTCCAAAACACTATAATAAAATAATTTTCCCTCAAGTACTGTTGGAGTTAAAATGCTTGAAGTCATTTCTTAATTTTACATAAACCGTAAAATATCCTGTAAAATATTTATTTTTCGATTATCTTATCTTAATACTTTTATGAAGTACTACTTTTTAAGAAAAAAATACCTTAAACTTTTTAGTTCATATAAATATTAAAAACTTTAATATTTATATGAACTACTACATTTTAAGGAAAAATATATAATTGTTAATGGCAAATTATATATTTTTTCTTTGAAACAACTATGTGTTTTCTTTATACTAATTGATTCCTCTCATTATTTTGTACATAAAGGTATTAAGTATTAAGATAATCGAAAAATAAATATTTTACAAAATATTTTACGGTTTATGTAAAATTAAAAAATTATTTCAAGCCTCATAACTCGAAAACTTAATGAAAACTTAATGAAACTAACTTAATTAGAGTGTTTTGGAAAGCTCTCGAGATAAGCTACAAGAATATGTTATAAAAAGGTAGTTCCATTTAAAAAGTTGGAAGTGATCCTTACGTGACTTTCAGGTGATTCTTCAAGGTCAAACCAATTAAAAGGTCCTATCCATATATATGTATATATATAAATAATATATATATATATACATATATATATATATATACAGGGTGTCATAAAAGTACCGGAACAGCAAAATAACTCGAAAAATATGAGTCCTAGAAAAAATGTCAAGTACTGGGCTTTTATGACTTTTTCCTGGCTATCTGACGGTGACCTTGGATTTGACCTTGACAATGACCTTGAAGATCATTTCAAGGTCAGGTCTATTTTTTTAAATGGGACCCCATACTTTTGACCCCAGAAATGAAAAGAGCGGAAAATTTTATGTTCGGATATGACCTTGAACACTGCCAAATTTGACCTCTGAAGGTCACATAAAGGTCAAACGCTTGTTTTAAGCTGAAAACGCGAATGTCTTCGAAAATGCACCTGCTAGGGAGCAATGTTACGCATAAGGATTGTAGAGGTCAACGAGGGACATTCAGCCGTGACCTTGCCCTTATTCTCAAAGTCATGAGTTAAGATTATTATTAAGGTCAAACCGGACTGTTTTTAGGACTGAAAATCCATACTTTTGACCTAAAAGTGTCAAGATTGAAAAATTTTACGTTCGGATATGATGTTTTCAACCTTGCCCTTGTTCTTAAGATTATGTGTCAGTCATATCAAGGTCAAATCATTTTTTAAGACTGAAAACACATTTTGATCCCGATAATGTGAAGAGTGAGATTTTACGTACGAGGTCACACTCCGATTTTTGGTAATTCCTCAATATCGGGCGTCATCTTGGATCTGTTATCTTGAATTTGTAAAATCCAACGTCGGATTCGATTTCAGAAACGACTTCAAAAATTCCTTAAACGAGATCCAATTTTTGTTATTCTTAAATATCGGCCGTCATCTTGAATCGGTCATCTTGAATTTGCAAAATCCGATCGGATTCGGTTTTAGCGAGCTCAAAAATCCCAGAATCGGTATTCGAAAAATTTATTCGCCGTCGATAAAGTGTACGCTTCAAGGTTTTTATTTGTCTCGATTCTATCAGTGTCGAACAGATAATAAATTGTTTTTGAGTTTTCATCGATTTAACAAGTTTTGATTTCACCCGTTTTGAATTATTATCACATTATTATTAACGATCAATGGTACATTATTATTTTTATTTAAAGGTAAAGAAACCGCATTTTTTATATCAAATTTTTGCAATTTTGTTTTCAATTCCAAATGGCTCATCTTACAGAGCATGAGAGAATTTCGCTATTGATGATGAGAGGATGGGGGGATAGACAAAGGTCATACAGTGAAGTGAGATTGCTGTTCAATGAAACCTTTCGTAATGAAGGCGAAGGTATTTCAATATCGACTGTATCTCGCACCATCAGACGATTTGTAGAAACTGGGACTAATAAAAACCTTAAAATCTGGGAGGTCACAGTCCCAAACGACAGAAGAGCGGCAATTTGAAGTAGCTCAATCATTTGTTGAAAATCCCAGATTGTCAATTAGAAAAACATCTCAACAGCTTCAAATGAGTAGATTTTCAGTTTCCAAAAATCTAAAGATTAAACCATTAAGTTCCACCCCTACAAAATTCATCTCCACCAAGAGTTGAATGAGGATGATTTTGACCGCAGGGTGCAATTTTCAGAAGTTATGATGCAAAGAATTGATCAACAACCGAACTTTTTGCATAATATCTTTTCAGACGAAGCGTCTTTTGAAATTAATGGTAAGATAAACCATCATAATTTTAGATATTGGAGCAACGAAAATCCTCATTGGATGCTTGAAGCACATACGCAGCGACCTCAAAAATTGAATGTTTGGGCAGGTCTTTATGATAATCAAGTGATTGGGCCTTTTTTTTATAAATGGGAATTTAAACTCAGAAACCTATCTGCAGCTTCTAACAGACCAAATTGTTCCATCAATTCAGGAGAGTGTTGGTGATAATTTTGGTGATATTTGGTTCCAGCAAGATGGGGCACCGCCACATTATGGACGCATTGTTCGAAACTATTTGAACGATACTTTCCCTAATCGATGGATAAGTAGAAGAGGAACAATCGAATGGCCACCGAGATCGCCCGACATTGCACCACTTGATTTCTTTCTTTGGGGCTACATAAAAAATAAAGTTTATTTCACTAAACCTCGTAACCTGGATGAGCTTCAACAACGGATCATAGACGAATGTGCTGCAATACCCCCAGAAATGATAAGGAGTGCGATTGACAATTTTTACGTCCGCTTAGCACACTGTCAAACGGTCAATGGGGAACATTTTGAACATCTCTTGTAATCTCAGGCCAAGTTACAAGATGCCTTGCCTTCGGTGGCCGAGACTAACTGAACCTTGCCTTCAGTGGTCGGGTTTGAGACACCTTGCCTTCAGTGGTCGGGTTTGAGACACCTTGCCTTCGGTGGCCGAGACTAACTGAACCTTGCCTTCAGTGGTCGGGTTTGAGACACCTTGCCTTCAGTGGTCGGGTTTGAGACACTTTGCCTTCAGTGGTCGGGTTTGAGACACCTTGCCTTCAGTGGTCGGGTTTGAGACACCTTGCCTTCAGTGGTCGGGTTTGAGACACCTTGCCTTCAGTGGTCGGGTTTGAGACACCTTGCCTTCAGTGGTCGGGTTTGAGACACCTTGCCTTCAGTGGTCGGGTTTGAGACACCTTGAGAAGGGCAAAGTCACGGCTGAATGTTCCTCGTTGACTTCTACAATCCTTATGCGTAACATTGCTCCCTAGCAGGTGCATTTTCGAAGACATTCGCGTTTTCAGCCTAAAACAAGCGTTTGACCTTTATGTGACCTTCAGAGGACAAATTTGGCAGTGTTCAAGGTCATATCCGAACGTAAAATTTTCCGCTCTTTTCATTTCTGGGGTCAAAAGTATGGGGTCCCATTTAAAAAAATAGACCTGACCTTGAAATGATCTTCAAGGTCATTGTCAAGGTCAAATCCAAGGTCACCGTCAGATAGCCAGGAAAAAGTCATAAAAGCCCAGTACTTGACATTTTTTCTAGGACTCATATTTTTCGAGTTATTTTGCTGTTCCGGTACTTTTATGACACCCTGTATATATTTGCTTATACTTAATATCTTTTATTAACACATCAATAAATTTTGAATAAATTTTATAACTTTAGCAGGCCAAGTTTTTATCACTTAGTTGAAGTTATGCAGAACCTTCCGTCCATTCAAATGTCTACAAACAATTTAATTTATTTTACGAAGATAATTAAGTCCTCAACAAAATGAAAATGTTATCCTGTAGTGAAAATAGAACGAGATTATAATTATAATTATCGTAAAGGGTTAAATTTTACGATAAAATATGAAAATATGGTGGATGATTACATATTTAAGTGGTGGTATACTATAGCATTGGGTGACTTTATAATACTTAATCTACAAACTGGTAAGTTTGCAATAAATTTATTACATTTTATAGTGTTTATCATACATACATATTGCAGAGAAAGATTTACATTATTAAAAATATTATTCATTATATTATGTATTATATATATACATTTATTACACATTATATATACATGCATACATTATATACATACATATGTATGTATATACATGTATATATATATATGTATACATACATACGCACAATCATGAGAATTCAATTATTGATAATTATTGGAAATATTCAATTTTCATGCAAAATGATTTTATACCTAATATAATATACAATTGCATTTCTATTTATGTTCACTTTATGATATATTTTTTATCTCTATTAATGTACAAAAGTATAAGTACAAAGGTATAAACAGATACTTGTACTGATAAATCCTTTGAAAGAATTATATATACATATATATATATATATATATATATATATATATACAATTTATTTATTTTACAGAATATTATCGAGTCAATTACGATATCGAAAACTGGAGAAGAATTACAAGTTATCTAAATTCTGAAAATTATATAAAAATACATGTTCTGAATCGTGCCCAAATTATCGACGACGCTTTCCACTTAATGATAACAAACCGTCTTAATTCCACTGTGTTTTGGAATATTACGAAATATCTGTCACGAGAAACAGACTACGTGGCATGGTATCCTATGTTCAAAGCTTTAGAATATCTGTCCAATATCTTTCTATTTCGGGAAAAAATATATGATAAAATCAAGGTAATAACATATATTATAAACAATAATGTCAATAGTGATGTCTTCAACACTAGAAACTTACTAGAAACATTACTTATTGCACATATTAATGTTTTATTGTGTATAACAATAATTATGTGTTTTCCAAAAAGATACATCTAATAAAATATATATAGCTAAAAAAAATTTGATTAGGTATTTTAAGTATACATATTTTGGATGAAAGATAAGTATATTTGTAAATTAATATTCAATTAGTATATGTACTAATCTTATAAAAAAAGAAAGGAAAAGCAAGAAAAATTTGAAAATTGTATTATTTTTAATCACAGCATGATATTTATAATAACGATTTAAATATCATTAATTTTGAGATGGCATGTTAGTAGGAAACATATACATATATTAATTATTTGTTTAACTCAAACAGTTAACATTAATATAATAAGTTATTAAATTATATTATAGATATAATGTTTACATTTATGTTTACATCCCTACAATAAATGCATGTATGCACTTCTGTATGTTTATTTTGTGATATGAACATGTGTTAAACATGTGTGAATGTGCACGCAAGAAAAATTCAAATTTGTGTATAAATATGTATATGTAAGTATAGCTATATAAGATAGATATCTTTATAAAAAGAATTCAGAGCTGTTTACAAAGACAGAATGTTCTTAATATATAAACCTTCTTAATATGTAAAATACAATTGCGCAAGATATCTTCATAATATATTGCAAGAATCGAGAAATATAAAATTTATATCAAGTAACAATATAAATATTTAGAATATATATATATATATATATACAGGATGTTTCATTTTTATTACAGCAGACAAATATTTCGGAAAATAATGAAAAATCGAAAAAATGTTTCAGGCAAAAGTTGTATGGTTTCTAGGGGTACGTAAGATGGTGTTATTGGTTTGATCTCGAAGAGTCACATGAAGGTTACGTGAAGGTCATTTTTCATTATTTTCCGAAGTATTTGCCTGGGGAAATTAAAATTAGACAAACTATTTATATATACAGGGTGTCCGTCGATTTTCGACCTTAACGAAAAAAATAAATAGATTGGCCCAAATTAAGAAGAAATTATTTATATTGTTTTGGGATTGTCGCAATAATTATGGAAAAATTAAATAAAAAAGCTCGGCCAATCTGCGTGAATAGAAGCGCGCGGCGACGAGAGTCGTCCCACTGTAATCCGATACTAGTCGCGCCGCGAAGCGGTGGGCGGGTCGCTCGAGACATGATACGATATATCGCAATACCGCGCCGAAAAATGACCCGTCCTTTTAGCGGCGAGAAAATGATGCGCTATCATTTCCCACCACCTTGCGGTAGATAGCATGGTGCGCTTTTTTTATAGTGGTTTCCCCCATAGGCCTATTCCACTCTCAATTTGAAAATTATTCAAAATGCCATTACTATACGCTGAATACATCATAAGTATAAAAATTAATGGTGACAGTACCTTTACAAAAATTAATCCGTGGTTGAAAATCCTTCGATAAAATGTATTGCACACGTTGATAATGATACGATGATAAAATGCTTCACGAATCCTTTCTTCACCTCGTACGAAAGACGCTGCTGGACCGATTATCCTGATATTATGCACGACACGCAGTTTCACATAATTATTGCACAACACATAAAATTGTACGGCCACTTGGTTTTCGTTAACGCCTGGGAAATGATTCCATGTAAATTGCGGCCGCACGATAAGATTATTTCCGCTAGTCCGTATGCCACAATCATATCCGTATATTCCTGCAGAAGTATACCTCATTTTCACTGTTAATTTACTACGCAAACACAAGATTTTTATTAAAACGTCTTAGCTCTCGCACACTGTTATCAGACTGTGTACGCCGGCAGCACGCAACTACAGCTGAGCGGATAACCATAGTGCGCAAGCGTCGAACTCCACATGTACGCTTACACTCACATGTCCGCCTTCGCAGCGACTAGTATCGGATTACAGTGGGACGACTCTGCCCGCGCGCTTCTATCACGCAGATTGGCCGATCTTCTTTATTTAATTTTTCCATAATTATTGCGACAATCCCAAAACAATATAAGATAACTTCTTAATTTGAGCCAATCTACTTATTTTTTTCGTTAAGATCGAAAATCGACGGACACCCTGTATATATATATATAAAGCGTGTCCGATTCATACGGGACCAAACGAAAAGTGATGATAGATTGGGTCAAACTAAGAAGAATAGCCCTCTACCATTTTGCAAAATTCGCAATAATTATTAAGTAATCAGCAAAAATGTACATACATATACATACATGCATACATATGTATGTATGTATATATACATGCATACATATCATACATATGATGATAGATTCGTGAGGGACCAACCGAAAAGTGATGATAGATTGGGCCAAACTAAGAAAAATTGTTTTCTACCATTTTGCAAAATTCGCAATAATTATTAAGTAATAAGCAAAAATGTTCCGGCGCATGAGAAGCGGTAGACTGCTTTTTGCTTATTACTTAATAATTATTGTGAATTTTGCTAAATGGTAGAGGACTATTCTTCTTAGTTTGACCCAATCTATCATCACTTTTCGGTTGGTCCCTCACGAATCGGACATCCTATATATATATATATATATATATATTTAGGAGGAAATGCTATACTTACTAAACAGTTTGCTTAATAAACTTAAATATGATGAAGATTTTAATGAAAACGATCTTACAAAGAATTTAAGAATGGAGGCTGCGAAATGGGCATGTAATCTTGATGGTTATGCATGCATAAAAAATGCCCGACATAACTTATATCGACATCTCGAAGATCCCGAAAATAACACGTAATTTTTCTTATATATTCTTGGTTATTTTTATTTGATTGTTTTGTAAATACATGTGCAATGTTTATACATTAATTGATCAAAATTTAAATTTATTATGTTATGTTATAATTTGTTAAATTATTATTATTTAATCAAAATATAAGATTAATATGTGCAAAATTTTTATATGAGAATTTGTTTTTTGTTAAATCTCATAGGCTTTTGCCATGGTGGAAAGAATGGACGTATTGTCAAGGTTTAAAAATATTTTACTTTGCTCATAGCTATATCGATGAAGATTCTCCTTGGGCGGAAGTATATCGTCTGGGAAAAGAAAAATTTAAAACTAAATTTTTAAAATATCTGTCTTGCACTGAGCATTCACAATTTATCAAAACATCGATTACGTTTTTCAACGATTTTTCCGATAAAGATTATATTTATTATTTTCTTTTTACTATCGCGAAGCACGCGAGGAATTCTATAGTACTCGATTTCATATTAGAAAAACTTGAGAACATAAGACCCAGGTAATATAGCTTTCTTCGTAAATATATCTATCATTCAACAGTTTAAATATGTATCATTAAATTTATTGTTTTATTATTATAGACAAGTCAGCGAGCATGCAACATTTACTGTTATTATTAATCATGTGTATTCCACAAATCAATTAGAAAAGGTAAAAATTGCAGTGTGTGTGTGTTTATGTGTGTGTGTGTGTGTGTGTGTGTGTGTGTGTGTGTGTGTGTGTGTGTAAAATAAATAATCATGATGCGACATCAAATATTACTGTTTAATATCATCAAAATAATCTGTTTTAGATAAACAACTTCCTAAAAGATAAATTTAATGTAACGCAAGTTGAATTAAATGAATGTAAAAAGTTATGGTTTTTTGTGAAAGAAAGAAATACTAAAATAAAGGTATATTTTATGAATATCATACTAATATTTCATTTATTAATCATTAACTTTTTTGTTTTCATACAAAATGTATTAATGTTACAGTATCCCAAAGTAAGCAATAATTAACATCATTTAATTTTATTTTTTATAATAAGCATAGTTTTATTTCTAATTTTCGAAAATATATTATTTTGGAAATATGTAATTTTTAATGAATGAGAAAGTGGAGAAGAGTGTGCGAGCAAGCAAAAGCAAAAGAGAAAGAAAATTTCTTTACTTGGAAAATAGATTTATATAAATTTTAAAAAGAGAATTTACAAACTTTAGCTTATTGTATTTAAATCTTAGTTAATTTAGATGTTTAGCTGTTAGTTAAATAAATTTAAATGTTTTTCAATATGAGAAAGTATTACGTAATATGATTCACATACTTTAATATTACACGAGCCATTTGGATAAGTTAAGAAGAATTAATGCACTTACTAGATATAACAGTTTTGATATTATAATATTATAATGATATTATCTCTGTAACAGCTACAGCTCATATAAATTTCTAATTTTATTTTTAAAATCTCTAATTTTAAATTTTGATTTTTATTTGTTGAAAGTTACTTGCAAAGTATTATTTGTAAGCATTCCTTGCAAACAAAAAAGTTGTTAAGTAAAATATAGCGCAATACAATGCACATAATATAATAGAACACATAGTACAATAGAAGAATGATTTTATTC
>JAPIVC010000775.1:0-70507 GCA_030586385.1 Camponotus fellah
CAAATAGGTCTTATGGTCGGACGCTATCTGGAAAAAAAGTGTTTTTCTTGTCTGTATGCATCCAAGTATGTCGCATGCGACTTGCGCTATTGAAATTAATGTGTTTATCTCGTCAGTACGCATCCAAATAAGTTTTATGGTCGGACGCTAACTTCTGGAAAAAAAGTGTTTTCTCGTGTGTACGCATACAGTATGTCGCATGCGACTTGCGTTATCTGGAAAAAATTGTTTTCTCGTCTGTACGCATCCCAAGTAGGTCGCATGCGTCGTTGCTGTTTGAAAATAAAGTGTCTACTCGTCTGTACGCATCCAAATGGTCGCATGGTCGGACGCTATTTGAAAATAAAGTGTTTTTCTCGTCTGTACGCATCAAGTATGTCGCACGCGTCTTGCGCTATTTGAAAATAAAGTGTTTTCTCGTTAGTACGTCATATGTCCGAATGTCGACTTGTGCAATCTGGAAAAAAATGTTTTTCCTCGTCTGTACGCATTAAAATACTGTCAATGCGTTTTGCATATTGAAAATAAAGTGTTTTTCTCGTCTGTACACATCAGTATGTCGATACGACTTGTGCTATCTGGAAAAAAGTGATTTTCTCATCTGGACGCATCCCAAGTATGTCGTATGCGTCTTGCGCTATTGAGAAAATAAAGTGTATCTCGGAGCCGGGGGGCGGTAAAAAATTTTTCTCGTCTTACGCATCCGTATGTCCCGAATGCGATTCGCGCTATCTGAAAAAAAGTGTTTATCTCATCTGTACGCATCCAAATAGGTTTTATAGTCGGACGACTATCTGGAAAAAAAGTGTTTTTCTCGTCTGTCACGCATCCAAAGTCATGTCGACTTGCCGTATTGGCTATAGGAAAAGTGTTTATCTCGTCAGTACGCATCAAAAAGTTTTATGGTCCGGACGCTACTCTGGAAAAAAGGTGTTTTTCTCGTCTGTACGCATCCAATATTCCCTGGCTTGCGCTATTGAAAATAAAGTGTTTACCTCGTCAGTACGCATCAAATAGGTCTTATGGTCGGATGCTATCTGGAAAAAAGTGTTTTTCTCGTCTGTACGCATCAGTATGTCGCATGCGTCTTGAGCTATTGAAAATAAAGTGTTTTTCTCGTCTGTACGCATCAAAGTATGTCGCCTGCATCTTGCGCTATTTGAAAATAAAGTGTTTTGTTCTCGTTAGTACGCATCCCAAAAAGATGTCGAATGCGCCTGGCGCTATCTGGAAAAAAGTGTTTTTCTCATCTGTACGCATCCAAGTATGTCGCATGCGTCTTGCGCTATTTGAAAATAAAGTGTTTTCTCGTCTGTACGCACAGTATGTCGAATGCGACTTGTGCTATCTGGAAAAAAGTGTTTTTTCTTATCTGTACGCATCAAGTATGTCGCATTGCGCTATATATGAAAATAAAGTGTTTATCTCGTCAGAACGCATCCAAATACGTCTTATGGTCGGACGCTATCTGGAAAAAAGTGTTTTTCTCTCGTCTGTACCTCCAAGTATGTCGCATGCGACTTGCGCTATTGAAAATAAAGTGTTTATCTCGTCAGTACGCATCGAAATAGGGCTTTTAGGGTCGGACGCTAACTGGAAAAAAAGTGTTTTTTCTCGTCTGTACGCATCAAGTATGTCGCATGCGAATTGCGCTTATGAAAATAAAGTGTTTATCTCGTCAGTACGCATCCAAATAGGTCTTATGGTCGGACGCTATCTGAAAAAAAAAGTGTTTTCTCTTCTGTACGCATCCAAGTATGTCGCATGCATCTTGCGCTATTTGAAAATAAAGTGTTTTCTCGTCTGTACGCATCCAAGTATGTAATGCGACTTGTGCTATCTGGAAAAAAAGTGTTTATCTTGTCAGTACACATCCAAATAGGTCTTATGGTCGGACGCTATCTGGAAAAAAGTGTTTTCTCGTCTGTACGCATCAAGTATGTCGCATGCATCTTGCGCTATTTGAAAATAAAGTGTTTTTCTCGTCTGTACGCATCCAAGTATGTCGAATGCGCCTTGTGCTATCTGGAAAAAAAGTGTTTTTCTCATCTGTACGCATCCAAGTATGTCGCATGCGTCTTGCGCTATTTGAAAATAAAGTGTTTTTCTCGTCTGTACGCATCCAAGTATGTCGAATGCGATTTGTGCTATCTGGAAAAAAAGTGTTTTTCTTATCTGTACGCATCCAAGTATGTCGCATGCGTCTAGCGCTATATGAAAATAAAGTGTTTATCTCGTCAGTACGCATCAAATACGTCTTATGGTCGGACGCTATCTGGAAAAAAGTGTTTTTTCTTGTCTGTATGCATCCAAGTATGTCGAATGCGACTTGCGCTATTTGAAAATAATGTGTTTATCTCGTCAGTACGCATCGAAATAAGTTTTATGGTCGGACGCTAACTGGAAAAAGGGTTTTCTCGTCTGTACGCATACATGTATGCGTGCGACTTGTGCTTTCTGGAGAAAATGTGTTTTTCCTCATTTGTACGCATCCAGTATGTCGCATGCGTATTGCGCTATATGAAAATAAAGTGTTTATCTCGTCAGTACGCATCCAAATAGGTCTTATGGTCGGACGCTATCTGAAAAAAAGTGTTTTTTCTCGTCTGTACGCATCCAAGTATGTCGCATGCATCTTGCGCTATTTGAAAATAAAGTGTTTTTTCTCGTCTGTACGCATCCAAGTATGTCGAATGCGACTTGTGCTATCTGAAAAAAAGTGTTTATCTTGTCAGTACACATCAATTATGTCTTATGGTCGGACGCTATCTGGAAAAAAGTGTTTTTCTCGTCTGTACGCATCAAGTATGTCGCATGCATCTTGCGCTATTTGAAAATAAAGTGTTTATCTCGTCAGTACGCGTCCAAATACGTCTTATGGTCGGACGCTATCTGGAAAAAAGTGTTTTCTTGTCTGTATGCATCCAAGTATGTCGCATGCGACTTGAGCTATTTGAAAATAAAGTGTTTATCTCGTCAGTACGCATCCAAATAAGTTTTATGGTCGGACGCTAACTGAAAAAAAGGTTTTTTCTCGTCTGTACGCATACATGTATGCCGCATGCGACTTGCGCTATCTGGAAAAAATTGTTTTCTCGTCTGTACGTATCCAAGTATGTCGCATGCGTCTTGCGCTATTTGAAAATAAATTGTTTATCTCGTCAGTACGCATCCAAGTATGTCGCATGCGTCTTGCGCTATGAAAATAAAGTGTTTATCTCGTCAGTACGCATCCAAGTATGTCGCATGCGTCTTGCGCTATTTGAAAATAAAGTGTTTATCTCGTCAGTACGCATCCAAGTATGTCGAATGCGACTTGTGCTATCTGGAAAAAAAGTGTTTATCTTGTCAGTACACATACAAATAGGTCTTATGGTCGGACGCTATCTGGAAAAAAAGTGTTTTTCTCGTCTGTACGCATCCAAGTATGTCGCATGCATCTTGCGCTATTTGAAAATAAAGTGTTTTTCTCGTCTGTACGCATCCAAGTATGTCGAATGCGCCTTGTGCTATCTGGAAAAAAAGTGTTTTTCTCATCTGTACGCATCCAAGTATGTCGCATGCGTCTTGCGCTATTTGAAAATAAAGTGTTTTTCTCGTCTGTACGCATCCAAGTATGTCGAATGCGATTTGTGCTATCTGGAAAAAAAGTGTTTTTCTTATCTGTACGCATCCAAGTATGTCGCATGCGTCTAGCGCTATATGAAAATAAAGTGTTTATCTCGTCAGTACGCATCCAAATACGTCTTATGGTCGGACGCTATCTGGAAAAAAAGTGTTTTTCTTGTCTGTATGCATCCAAGTATGTCGCATGCGACTTGCGCTATTTGAAATAATGTGTTTATCTCGTCAGTACGCATCCAAATAAGTTTTATGGTCGGACGCTAACTGGAAAAAAAGGGTTTTTCTCGTCTGTACGCATACATGTATGCCGCATGCGACTTGCGTTATCTGGGAAAAAATTGTTTTTCTCGTCTGTACGCATCCAAGTATGTCGCATGCGTCTTGCGCTATTTGAAAATAAAGTGTCTATCTCGTCCGTACGCATCAAATCATCCAAATAGGTCTTATGGTCGGGACGCTATCTGGAAAAAAGTTTTTTCTCGTCTGTACGCATCCAAGTATGTCGCATGCGTCTTGCGCTATTTGAAAATAAAAGTGTTTTTCTCGTCTGTACGCATCCAAGTATGCCGAATGCGACTTGTGCTATCTGGAAAAAAAGTGTTTATTTGTCATAAATCAATATTCTATCGACCTATCTGGAAAAAAGTGTTTTCTCGTCTGTACGCATCAAAAGTATGTCGCTGCGTCTTGCGCTATTGAAAATAAAGTGTTTTTTCTCGTCTGTACGCATCCCAGGTATGTCGAATCCGCCTTGTGCTATCTGGAAAAAAAGTGTTTTTCTCATCTGTACGCATCCAAGTATGTCGCATGCGTCTTGCGCTATTTGAAAATAAAGTGTTTTTCTTGTCTTTACGCATCCAAGTATGTCGAATGCGATTTGTGCTATCTGGAAAAAAGTGTTTTTCTTATCTGTACGCATCCAAGTATGTCGCATGCGTCTAGCGCTATATGAAAATAAAGTGTTTATCTCGTCAGTACGCATCCAAATACGTCTTATGGTCGGACGCTATCTGGAAAAAAAGTGTTTTTCTTGTCTGTATGCATCCAAGTATGTCGCATGCGACTTGCGCTATTTGAAAATAATGTGTTTATCTCGTCAGTACGCATCCAAATAAGTTTTATGGTCGGACGCTAACTGGAAAAAAAGGGTTTTTCTCGTCTGTACGCATACATGTATGCCGCATGCGACTTGCGCTATCTGGAAAAAATGTGTTTTTCTCGTCTGTACGCATCAAGTATGTCGCATGCGTCTTGCGCTATTTGAAAATAAAGTGTTTATCTCGTCAGTACGCATCCAAATAGGTCTCATGGTCGGACGCTATCTGGAAAAAAAGTGTTTTTCTCGTCTGTACGCATCCAAGTATGTCGCATGCGTCTTGCGCTATTTGAAAATAAAGTGTTTTTCCTCGTCTGTACGCATCCAAGTATGTCGCATGCGTCTTGCGCTATCTGGAAAAAAGTGTTTATCTCGTCAGTACACATCAAATAGGTCTTATGGTCGGACGCTATCTGGAAAAAAAGTGTTTTTCTCGTCTGTACGCATCCAAGTATGTCGCATGCGTCTTGCGCTATTTGAAAATAAAGTGTTTATCTCGTCATACGCATCCCAAATACGTCTTATGGTCGGACGCTATCTGGAAAAAAGTGTTTTTCTCGTCTGTACGCATCAAGTATGTCGCATGCGACTTGCGCTATTTGAAAATAAAGTGTTTATCTCGTCAGTACGCATCCAAATAAGTCTTATGGTCGGACGCTAACTGGAAAAAAAGGGTTTTTCTCGTCTGTACGCATCCATGTATGCCGCATGCGACTTGCGCTATCTGAAAAAAAATTGTTTTTCTCGTCTGTACGCATCCAAGTATGTCGCATGCGTCTTGCGCTATTTGAAAATAAAGTGTTTATCTCGTCAGTACGCATCCAAGTATGTCGCATGCGTCTGGCGCTATCTGAAAATAAAGTGTTTTATCTCGTCTGTACGCATCCAAGTATGTCGCATGCATCTTGCGCTATTTGAAAATAAAGTGTTTATCTCGTCAGTACGCATCCAAGTATGTCGAATGCGACTTGTGCTATCTGGAAAAAAGTGTTTATCTTGTCAGTACACATCCAAATATGTCTTATGGTCGGACGCTATCTGGAAAAAAAGTGTTTTTCTCGTCTGTACGCATCCAAGTATGTCGCATGCATCTTGCGCTATTTGAAATAAAGTGTTTTTCTCGTCTGTACGCATCCAAATATGTCGAATGCGCCTTGTGCTATCTGGAAAAAGTGTTTTTTCATCATCTGTCGCATCCAAGTATGTCGCATGCGTCTTGCGCTATTTGAAAATAAAGTGTTTTTCTCGTCTGTACGCATCCAAGTATGTCGAATGCGTTTGTGCTATCTGGAAAAAAGTGTTTTTCTTATCTGTACGCATCAAGTATGTCGCATGCGTCTGCGCCTATGAAAATAAAGTGTTTATCTCGTCAGTACGCATCCAAATACGTCTTATGGTCGGACGCTATCTGGAAAAGAAGTGTTTTTCTTGTCTGTATGCATCCAAGTATGTCGCATGCGACTTGCGCTATTTGAAAATAATGTGTTTATCTCGTCAGTACGCATCCAAAAGTTTTTATGGTCGGACGCTAACTGGAAAAAAAGGGTTTTTCTCGTCTGTACGCATCATGTATGCCGCATGCGCTTGCGTTATCTGGAAAAAAATTGTTTTTCTCGTCTGTACGCATCCAAGTATGTCGCATGCGTCTTGCGCTATTTGAAAATAAAGTGTCTATCTCGTCCGTACGCATCCAAATAGGTCTTATGGTCGGACGCTATCTGGAAAAAAAGTCTTTTCCTCGTCTGTACGCATCCAAGTATGTCGCATGCGTCTTGCGCTATTGAAAATAAAGTGTTTTTCTCGTCTGTACGCATCCAAGTATGCCGAATGCGACTTGTGCATTCTGGAAAAAAAAATGTTTTTCTCGTCTGTACGCATCAAAGTATGTCGCATGCGTCTTGCGCTTTTGAAAATAAAGTGTCTTTTCTCGTCTGTACGCATCCAAGTATGTCGAATGCGCCTTGTGCTATCTGGAAAAAAAGTGTTTTTCTCATCTGTACGCATCAAGTATGTCGCATGCGTCTTGCGCTATTTGAAAATAAAGTGTTTTTCTTGTCTTTACGCATCCAAGTATGTCGAATGCGATTTGTGCTATCTGGAAAAAAAGTGTTTTTCTTATCTGTACGCATCAAGTATGTCGCATGCGTCTAACGCTATATGAAAATAAAGTGTTTATCTCGTCAGTACGCGTCCAAATACGTCTTATGGTCGGACGCTATCTGGAAAAAAGTGTTTTTCTTGTCTGTATGCATCCAATATGTCGCATGCGACTTGGCTATTGGAAAATAATGTGTTTATCTCGTCAGTACGCATCCAAAAAGTTTTATGGTCGGACGCTAACTGGAAAAAAGGGTTTTTCTCGTCTGTACGCAACATGTATGCCGCATGCGACTTGCGCTATCTGGAAAAAATTGTTTCGCGTTAACTGAAAAAGTTTTTCTCGTCTGTACGCATCCATGTATGCCGCATGCGACTTGCGCTATCTGGAAAAAAAGTGTTTTTCTCGTCTGTACGCATCCAAGTATGTCGCATGCGTCTTGCGCTATTTGAAAATAAAGTGTTTATCTCGTCAGTACGCATCCAAATAGGTCTTATGGTCGAACGCTATCTGGAAAAAAAGTTTTTTTCTCGTCTGTACGCATCCAAGTATGTCGCATGCGTCTTGCGCTATATGAAAATAAAGTCTTTATCTCGTCAGTACACATCCAAATAGGTCTTATGGTCGGACGCTATCTGGAAAAAAAGTGTTTTTCTCGTCTGTACGCATCCAAGTATGTCGCATGCGTCTTGCGCTATTTGAAAATAAAGTGTTTTTCTCGTCTGTACGCATCCAAGTATGCCGAATGCGACTTGTGCATTCTGGAAAAAAAGTGTTTTTTCTCATCTGTACGCATCCAAGTATGTCGCATGCATCTTGCGCTATTTGAAAATAAAGTGTTTTATCTCGTCAGTACGCATCCAAATAGGTCTTATGGTCGGACGCTATCTGGAAAAAAGTTTTTTTCTCGTCTGTACGCATCCAAGTATGTCGCATGCGTCTTGCGCTATTTGAAAATAAAGTGTTTTTCTCGTCAGTACGCATCCAAGTATGCCGAATGCGACTTGTGCTATCTGGAAAAAAAGTGTTTTTTCTCGTCTGTACGCATCCAAGTATGTCGCATGCGTCTTGCGCTATATGAAAATAAAGTGTTTATCTCGTCAGTACACATCCAAATAGGTCTTATGGTCAGACGCTATCTGGAAAAAAAGTGTTTTTCTCGTCTGTACGCATCCAAGTATGTCGCATGCATCTTGCGCTATTTGAAAATAAAGTGTTTTTCTCGTCAGTACGCATCCAAGTATGTCGAATGCGACTTGTGCTATCTGGAAAAAAGTGTTTTTCTCGTCTGTACGCATCCAAGTATGTCGCATGCGTCTTGCGCTATTTGAAAATAAAGTGTTTATCTCGTCAGTACGCATCCAAATAGGTCTTACGGTCGGACGCTATCTGGAAAAAAAGTGTTTTTCTCGTCTGTACGCATCAAAGTATGTCGCATGCGTCTTGCGCTATTTGAAAATAAAGTGTTTTTCTCGTCTGTACGCATCCAAGTATGCCGAATGCGACTTGTGCAATCTGGAAAAAAATGTTTTTCTCATCTGTACGCATCCAAGTATGTCGCATGCGTCTTGCGCTATTTGAAAATAAAGTGTTTTTCTCGTCTGTACGCATCCAAGTATGTCGAATGCGATTTGTGCTATCTGGAAAAAAGTGTTTTTTCTTATCTGTACGCATCCAAGTATGTCGCATGCGTCTAGCGCTATTTGAAAATAAAGTGTTTATCTCGACAGTACGCATCCAAATAGGTCTTATGGTCGGACGCTATCTGGAAAAAAATTGTTTTTCTCGTCTGTACGCATCCAAGTATGCCGAATGCGACTTGTGCTTTCTGGAGAAAAAGTGTTTTTCTCATCTGTACGCATCCAAGTATGTCGCATGCGTCTTGCGCTATTTGAAAATAAAGTGTTTTTCTCGTCTGTACGCATCCAAGTTGGTCGCATCGTCTTGCGCTATCTGAGAAAAAAGTGTTTTTCTCGTCTGTACGCATCAAAGTATGTCGCATGCGTCTTGCGCTATTTGAAAATAAAGTGTTTTTCTCGTCTGTACGCATCCAAGTATGTCGAATGCGCCTTGTGCTATCTGGAAAAAAGTGTTTTTTCTCATCTGTACGCATCCAAGTATGTCGCATGCGTCTTGCGCTATTTGAAAATAAAGTGTTTTTCTTGTCTTTACGCATCCAAGTATGTCGAATGCGACTTGTGCTATCTGGAAAAAAGTGTTTTTCTTATCTGTACGCATCCAAGTATGTCGCATGCGTCTTGCGCTATATGAAAATAAAGTGTTTATCTCGTCAGTACGCATCCAAATACGTCTTATGGTCGGACGCTATCTGGAAAAAAAGTGTTTTTCTCGTCTGTACGCATCCAAGTATGTCGCATGCGACTTGCGCTATTTGAAAATAAAGTGTTTATCTCGTCAGTACGCATCCAAATAAGTTTTATGGTCGGACGCTAACTGGAAAAAAGTGTTTTTCTCGTCTGTACGCATCCATGTATGCCGCATGCGACTTGTGCTATCTGGAAAAAAAGTGTTTTTCTCGTCTGTACGCATCCAAGTATGTCGCATGCGTCTTGCGCTATATGAAAATAAAGTGTTTATCTCGTCAGTACGCATCCAAATAGGTCTTATGGTCGGACGCTATCTGGAAAAAAAGTGTTTTTCTCGTCTGTACGCATCCAAGTATGTCGCATGCGTCTTGCGCTATTTGAAAATAAAGTGTTTATCTCGTCAGTACGCATCCAAATAGGTCTTATGGTCGGACGCTATCTGGAAAAAAAGTTTTTTCTCGTCTGTACGCATCAAAGTATGTCGCATGCGTCTTGCGCTATTTGAAAATAAAGTGTTTTTCTCGTCTGTACGCATCCAAGTATGCCGAATGCGACTTGTGCATTCTGGAAAAAAAGTGTTTTTCCCATCTGTACGCATCCAAGTATGTCGCATGCGTCTTGCGCTATTTGAAAATAAAGTGTTTTTCTCGTCTGTACGCATCCAAGTATGTCGAATGCGACTTGCGCTATATGAAAATAAAGTGTTTATCTCGTCAGTACGCATCCAAGTATGTCGAATGCGACTTGCGCTATCTGGAAAAAAGTGTTTTTCTCATCTGTACGCATCCAAGTATGTCGCATGCGTCTTGCGCTATTTGAAAATAAAGTGTTTATCTCGTCAGTACGCATCCAAATAGGTCTTATGGTCGGACGCTATCTGGAAAAAATTGTTTTTCTCGTCTGTACGCATCCAAGTATGCCGAATGCGACTTGCGCTATCTGGAAAATAAAGTGTTTTTCTCATCTGTACGCATCCAAGTATGTCGCATGCGTCTTGCGCTATCTGGAAAAAAAGTGTTTTTCTCGTCTGTACGCATCCAAGTATGTCGCATGCGTCTTGCGCTATCTGGAAAAAAAGTGTTTTTCTCATCTGTACGCATCCAAGTATGTCGCATGCGTCTTGCGCTATCTGAAAAAAAGTGTTTTTCTCGTCTGTACGCATCCAAGTATGTCGCATGCGACTTGCGCTATTTGAAAATAAAGTGTTTATCTCGTCAGTACGCATCCAAATAAGTCTTATGGTCGGACGCTAACTGGAAAAAGGGTTTTTCGTCTGTAGCACATGTATGCCGCATGCGACTTGGCTATCTGAAAAAAGTGTTTTTCTCGTCTGTACGCATCCAAGTATGTCGCATGCGTCTTGCGCTATTTGAAAATAAAGTGTTTTTTCTCGTCTGTACGCATCCAAGTATGTCGAATGCGACTTGTGCTATCTGGAAAAAAGTGTTTTTCTCATCTGTACGCATCCAAGTATGTCGCATGCGTCTTGCGCTATATGAAAATAAAGTGTTTATCTCGTCAGTACGCATCCAAGGATGTCGAATGCGGACTTGTGCTATCTGGAAAAAAAGTGTTTTTCTTGTCTGTACGCATCCAAGTATGTCGCATGCGTCTTGCGCTATTTGAAAATAAAGTGTTTATCTCGTCAGTACGCATCCAAATAGGTCTTATGGTCGGACGCTATCTGGAAAAAAAGTGTTTTTCTCGTCTGTACGCATCCAAGTATGTCGCATGCGTCTTGCGCTATTTGAAAATAAAGTGTTTATCTCGTCAGTACGCATCCAAATAGGTCTTATGGTCGGACGCTATCTGGAAAAAAAGTATTTTTCTCGTCTGTACGCATCAAAGTATGTCGCATGCGTCTTGCGCTATTTGAAAATAAAGTGTTTTTCTCGTCTGTACGCATCCAAGTATGCCGAATGCGACTTGCGCAATCTGGAAAAAAAGTGTTTTTCTCATCTGTACGCATCCAAGTATGTCGCATGCGTCTTGCGCTATTTGAAAATAAAGTGTTTTTCCTCGTCTGTACGCATCCAAGTATGTCGAATGCGACTTGCGCTATATGAAAATAAAGTGTTTATCTCGTCAGTACGCATCCAAGTATGTCGAATGCGACTTGTGCTATCTGGAAAAAAGTGTTTTTCTCATCTGTACGCATCCAAGTATGTCGCATGCGTCTTGCGCTATTTGAAAATAAAGTGTTTATCTCGTCAGTACGCATCCAAATAGGTCTTATGGTCGGACGCTATCTGGAAAAAAAGTGTTTTTTTCGTCTGTACGCATCCAAGTATGCCGCATGCGACTTGTGCTTTCTGGGAAAAAAAGTGTTTTTCTCATCTGTACGCATCCAAGTATGTCGCATGCGTCTTGCGCTATCTGGAAAATAAAGTGTTTTTCTCGTCTGTACGCATCCAAGTATGCCGCAGCGTCTTGCGCTATCTGGAAAGGTTTTTCATCTGTACGCACCAAGTATGCCGAATGCGACTTGCGCTATCTGGAAAAAAAAGTGTTTTTCTCATCTGTACGCATCCAAGTATGTCGCATGCGTCTTGCGCTATTTGAAAATAAAGTGTTTTCCTCGTCTGTACGCATCCAAGTATGTCGCATACGTCTTGCGCTATTTGAAAAAAAGTGTTTTTCTCGTCTGTACGCATCAAAGTATGTCGCATGCGTCTTGCGCTATTTGAAAATAAAGTGTTTTTCTCGTCTGTACGCATCCAAGTATGCCTGAATGCGACTTGTGCAATCTGGAAAAAAAGTGTTTTTTTCTCATCTGTACGCATCCAAGTATGTCGCATGCGTCTTGCGCTATTTGAAAATAAAGTGGTTTTCTCGTCTGTACCCGGTTGCGGGCAAAAAAGTGTTTACTCGTCGTACGCATCCAAGTATGTCGAATGCGACTTGTGCTATCTGGAAAAAAGTGTTTTTCTTATCTGTACGCATCCAAGTATGTCGCATGCGTCTAGCGCTATTTGAAATTAAAGTGTTTATCTCGTCAGTACGCATCCAAATATGTCTTATGGTCGGACGCTATCTGGAAAAAAAGTGTTTTTCTCGTCTGTACGCATCCAAGTATGCCGCATGCGACTTGCGCTATCTGGAAAATAAAGTGTTTTTCTCATCTGTACGCATCCAAGTATGTCGCATGCGTCTTGCGCTATCTGAAAAAAAATGTTTTTCTCGTCTGTACGCATCCAAGTATGTCGCATGCGTCTTGCGCTATCTGGAAAAAAAGGTTTTTTCTCATCTGTACGCATCCAAGTATGTCGCATGCGTCTTGCGCTATTTGAAAATAAAGTGTTTTTCTCGTCTGTACGCATCCAAGTATGTCGCATGCGACTTGCGCTATTTGAAAATAAAGTGTTTATCTCGTCAGTACGCATCCAAATAAGTCTTATGGTCGGACGCTAACTGGAAAAAGGGTTTTTCTCGTCTGTACGCATACATGTATGCCGCATGCGACTTGCGCTATCTGGAAAAAAAGTGTTTTTCTCGTCTGTACGCATCCAAGTATGTCGCATGCGTCTTGCGCTATTTGAAAATAAAGTGTTTTTCTCGTCTGTACGCATCCAAGTATGTCGAATGCGATTTGTGCTATCTGGAAAAAAGTGTTTTTCTTATCTGTCCGCATCCCAAGTATGTCGCATGCGTCTTGCGCTATATGAAAATAAAGTGTTTATCTCGTCAGTACGCATCCAAGGTCGAATGCGACTTGTGCTATCTGGAAAAAAAAGTGTTTTTCTTGTCTGTACGCATCCAAGTATGTCGCATGCGACTCTTGCGCTATTTGAAAATAAAGTGTTTATCTCGTCAGTACGCATCCAAATAGGTCTTATGGTCGGACGCTATCTGGAAAAAAGTGTATTTCTCGTCTGTACGCATCCAAGTATGTCGCATGCGTCTTGCGCTATTTGAAAATAAAGTGTTTATCTCGTCAGTACGCATCCAAATAGGTCTTATGGTCGGACGCTATCTGGAAAAAAAGTATTTTCTCTCGTCTGTACGCATCAAAGTATGTCGCATGCGTCTTGCGCTATTTGAAAATAAAGTGTTTTTCTCGTCTGTACGCATCCAAGTATGCCGAATGCGACTTGTGCATTCTGGAAAAAAAGTGTTTTTTCCATCTGTACGCATCCAAGTATGTCGCATGCGTCTTGCGCTATTGAAAATAAAGTGTTTTTCTCGTCTGTACGCATCCAAGTATGTCGAATGCGATTTGCGCTATTTGAAAATAAAGTGTTTATCTCGTCAATACGCATCCAAGTATGTCGAATGCGACTTGTGCTATCTGGAAAAAAAGTGTTTTTTCTTATCTGTACGCATCCAAGTATGTCGCATGCGTCTTGCGCTATTTGAAAATAAAGTGTTTATCTCGACAGTACGCATCCAAATAGGTCTTATGGTCGGACGCTATCTGGAAAAAAATTGTTTTTCTCGTCTGTACGCATCCAAGTATGCCGAATGCGACTTGCGCTATATGAAAATAAAGTGTTTTTCTCATCTGTACGCATCCAAGTATGTCGCATGCGTCTTGCGCTATCTGGAAAAAAAGTGTTTTTCTCGTCTGTACGCATCCAAATATGCCGCATGCGTCTTGCGCTATCTGGAAAAAAAGTGTTTTTCTCGTCAGTACGCATCCAAGTATGCCGATGGACTTGGTGCTATCTGGAGAAAAAGTGTTTTTTCTCATCTGTACGCATCCAAGTATGTCGCATGCGTCTTGCGCTAATTGAAAATAAAGTATTTCCTCATCTGTACGCATCCAAATATGTCGCATAGGTCTTGCGCTATTCTGAAAATAAAGTGTTTTTCTCGTCTGTACGCATCCAAGTATGTCGCATGCGTCTTGCGCTATTTGAAAATAAAGTGTTTTCTCGTCTGTACGCATCCAAGTATGTCGAATGCGCCTTGTGCTATCTGGAAAAAAGTGTTTTTCTCGTCTGTACGCATCCAAGTATGTCGCATGCGTCTTGCGCTATTTGAAAATAAAGTGTTTTTCTTGTCTTTACGCATCCAAGATAGTCGAATGCGATTTGTGCTATCTGGAAAAAAGTGTTTTTTTTCTTGTCTGTACGCATCCAAGTATGTCGCATGCGTCTTGCGCTATATGAAAATAAAGTGTTTATCTCGTCAGTACGCATCCAAATACGTCTTATGGTCGGACGCTATCTTGGAAAAAAAGTGTTTTTCTTGTCTGTATACGCATCCAAGTATGTCGCATGCGACTTGCGCGTATTTGAAAATAAAGTGTTTATCTCGTCAGTACGCATCCAAATAAGTCTTATGGTCGGACGCTAACTGGAAAAAAGGTTTTTTCTCGTCTGTACGCATCCATGTATGCCGCATGCGTCTTGCGCTATCTGGAAAAAATTGTTTTTCTCGTCTGTACGCATCCAAGTATGTCGCATGCGTCTTGCGCTATTGAAAATAAATTGTTTATCTCGTCAGTACGCATCCAAGTATGTCGCGCGTCTTGCGCTATATGAAATAAAGTGTTTATCTCGTGTCACAATGCCATGGTATGCGCTCGAAACCAAAGTGTATCAACTACGTCCATATTATGCGTCTGGCTATCTGAAAATAAAGTGTTTTTCTCGTCTGTACGCATCCAAGTATGTCGCATGCGTCTTGCGCTATTGAAAATAAAGTGTTTATCTCGTCAGTACGCATCCAAATAAGTCTTATGGTCGGACGCTAACTGGAAAAAAAGTGTTTTTCTCGTCTGTACGCATCCAAGTATGCCCATGCGACTTGCGCTATCTGGAAAAAAAGTGTTTTTCTCGTCTGTATGCCATCCAAGTATGTCGCATGCGACTTGCGCTATTGGAAAATAAAGTGTTTATCTCGTCAGTACGCATCCAAATAGGTCTTATGGTCGGACGCAATCTGGAAAAAAAGTTTTTTCTCGTCTGTACGCATCCAAGTATGTCGCATGCGTCTTGCGCTATATGAAAATAAAGTGTTTATCTCGTCAGTACGCATCCAAATAGGTCTTATGGTTGGACGCTATCTGGAAAAAAAGTGTTTTTTCTCGTCTGTACGCATCCAAATATGCCGGATGCGACTTGCGCTATCTGGAAAAAAAGTGTTTTTCTCATCTGTACGCATCCAAGTATGTCGCATGCGTCTTGCGCTATATGAAAATAAAGTGTCTTTTTATCTTGTCAGTACATATCCAAATAGGTCTTATGGTCAGCCGCTATCTGGAGAAAAAGTGTTTTTCTCGTCTGTACGCATCCAAGTATGTCGCATGCATCTTGCGCTATTGGAAAATAAAGTGTTTATCTCGTCAGTACGCATCCAAGTATGTCGAATGCGACTTGTGCTATCTGGAAAAAAAGTGTTTTTCTCGTCTGTACGCATCCAAGTATGTCGCATGCGTCTTGCGCTATATGAAAATAAAGTGTTTATCTCGTCAGTACGCATCCAAATAGGTCTTATGGTCGGACGCTATCTGGAAAAAAAGTGTTTTTCTCGTCTGTACGCATCCAAGTATGTCGCATGCGTCTTGCGCTATTTGAAAATAAAGTGTTTATCTCGTCAGTACGCATCCAAATAGGTCTTATGGTCGGACGCTGTCTGGAAAAAAAGTGTTTTTCTCGTCTGTACGCATCCAAGTATGCCGAATGCGACTTGCGCTATATGAAAATAAAGAGTTTATCTCGTCAGTACGCATCCAAATACGTCTTATGGTCGGCCGCTATCTGGAAAAAAAGTGTTTTTCTCGTCTGTATGCATCCAAGTATGTCGCATGCGACTTGCGCTATTTGAAAATAAAGTGTTTATCTCGTCAGTACGCATCCAAATACGTCTTATGGTCGGACGCTATCTGAAAAAAAGTGTTTTTTCTCGTCTGTACGCATCCAAGTATGTCGCATGCGTCTTGCGCTATATGAAAATAAATGTGTTTATCTCGTCAGTACGCATCCAAATAGGTCTTATGGTCGGACGCTATCTGGAAAAAAAGTGTTTTTTTCGTCTGTACGCATCCAAGTATGTCGCATGCGTCTTGCGCTATTTGAAAATAAAGTGTTTATCTCGTCAGCACGCATCCAAATAGGTCTTATGGTCGGAC
This sequence comes from Camponotus fellah, assembly GCA_030586385.1. Taxonomy (NCBI): domain Eukaryota; kingdom Metazoa; phylum Arthropoda; class Insecta; order Hymenoptera; family Formicidae; genus Camponotus; species Camponotus fellah. Next base: position 16,221 of record JAPIVC010000775.1, read on the forward strand.
GCTATCTGGAAAAAAAGTGTTTTTCTCTTCTGTACGCATCCAAGTATGCCGAATGCGACTTGCGCTATATGAAAATAAAGTGTTTATCTCGTCAGTACGCATCCAAATACGTCTTATGGTCGGCCGCTATCTGGAAAAAAAGTGTTTTTCTCGTCTGTACGCATCCAAGTATGTCGCATGCGACTTGCGCTATTTGAAAATAAAGTGTTTATCTCGTCAGTACGCATCCAAATACGTCTTATGGTCGGACGCTATCTGGAAAAAAGTGTTTTTTCTCGTCTGTATCCCTCGTATGTCGCATGCGACTTGCCCTATTTGAAAATAAAGTGTTTATCTCGTCAGTACGCATCCAAATAGGTCTTATGGTCGAACGCTATCTGGAAAAAAATGTGTTTTTCTCGTCTGTACGCATCCAAGTATGTCGCATACGTCTTGCGCTATATGAAAATAAAGTCTTTATCTCGTCAGCACACATCCAAATAGGTCTTATGGTTGGACGCTATCTGGAAAAAAAGGTTTTTTCTCGTCTGTACGCATCCAAGTATGTCGCAAGCGTCTTGCGCTATTTGAAAATAAAGTGTTTTTCTTGTCTGTACGCATCCAAATATGCCGAATGCGACTTGTGCTTTCTGGAGAAAAAGTGTTTTTCTCATCTGTACGCATCCAAGTATGTCGCATGCGTCTTGCGCTATATGAAAATAAAGTGTTTATCTTGTCAGTACACATCCAAATAGGTCTTATGGTCAGCCGCTATCTGGAAAAAAGTGTTTTTCTCGTCTGTACGCATCCAATTATGTCGCATGCATCTTGCGCTATTTGAAAATAAAGTGTTTATCTCGTCAGTACGCATCCAAGTATGTCGAATGCGACTTGTGCTATCTGGAAAAAAAAGTGTTTTTCTCGTCTGTACGCATCCAAGTATGTCGCATGCGTCTTGCGCTATATGAAAATAAAGTGTTTATCTCGTCAGTACGCATCCAAATAGGTCTTATGGTCGGACGCTATCTGGAAAAAAGTGTTTTTCTCGTCTGTACGCATCCAAGTATGTCGCATGCGTCTTGCGCTATTTGAAAATAAAGTGTTTATCTCGTCAGCACGCATCCAAATAGGTCTTATGGTCGGACGCTATCTGGAAAAAAAGTGTTTTTCTCGTCTGTACGCATCCAAGTATGCCGCATGCGACTTGCGCTATATGAAAATAAAGTGTTTATCTCGTCAGTACGCATCCAAATACGTCTTATGGTCGGCCGCTATCTGGAAAAAAGTGTTTTTTCTCGTCTGTACGCATCCAAGTATGTCGCATGCGCCTTGGCGCTATTTGAAAATAAAGTGTTTATCTCGTCAGTACGCATCCAAATACGTCTTATGGTCGGACGCTATCTGGAAAAAAGTGTTTTTCTCGTCTGTACGCATCCAAGTATGTCGCATGCATCTTGCGCTATTTGAAAATAAAGTGTTTATCTCGTCAGTACGCATCCAAGTATGTCGAATGCGACTTGTGCTATCTGGAAAAAAGTGTTTTTTCTCGTCTGTACGCATCAAAGTATGTCGCATGCGTCTTGCGCTATTTGAAAATAAAGTGTTTTTCTTGTCTGTACGCATCCAAGTATGCCGCATGCGTCTTGCGCTATATGAAAATAAAGTCTTTATCTCGTCAGTACACATCCAAATAGGTCTTATGGTCGGACGCTATCTGGAAAAAAGTGTTTTTTCTCGTCTGTACGCATCCAAGTATGTCGCATGCGTCTTGCGCTATTTGAAAATAAAGTGTTTTTCTCGTCTGTACGCATCCAAGTATGCCGAATGCGACTTGTGCTTTCTGGAGAAAAAGTGTTTTTCTCATCTGTACGCATCCAAGTATGTCGCATGCGTCTTGCGCTATATGAAAATAAAGTGTTTATCTCGTCAGTACGCATCCAAATAGGTCTTATGGTCGGACGCTATCTGGAAAAAAGTGTTTTTCTCGTCTGTACGCATCCAAGTATGTCGCATGCGTCTTGCGCTATTTGAAAATAAAGTGTTTATCTCGTCAGTACGCATCCAAATAGGTCTTATGGTCGGACGCTGTCTGGAAAAAAGTGTTTTTCTCGTCTGTACGCATCCAAGTATGCCGCATGCGACTTGCGCTATATGAAAATAAAGAGTTTATCTCGTCAGTACGCATCCAAATACGTCTTATGGTCGGCCGCTATCTGGAAAAAAAGTGTTTTTTCTCGTCTGTACGCATCCAAGTATGTCGCATGCGTCTTGCGCTATATTGAAAATAAAGTGTTTATCTCGTCAGTACGCATCCAAATACGTCTTATGGTCGGACGCTATCTGGAAAAAAAGTGTTTTTCTCGTCTGTACGCATCCAAGTATGTCGCATGCATCTTGCGCTATTTGAAAATAGAGGTGTTTTTCTCGTCAGTACGCATCCAAGTATGTCGAATGCGACTTGTGCTATCTGGAAAGAAAGTGTTTTTCTCGTCTGTACGCATCCAAGTATGTCGCATGCGTCTTGCGCTATTTGAAAATAAAGTGTTTATCTCGTCAGTACGCATCCAAATAGGTCTTATGGTCGGACGCTATCTGGAAAAAAGTTTTTTCTCGTCTGTACGCATCAAAGTATGTCGCATGCGTCTTGCGCTATTTGAAAATAAAGTGTTTTTTCTCGTCTGTACGCATCCAAGTATGTCGAATGCGACTTGCGCTATCTGGAAAAAAGTGTTTTTCTCGTCTGTACGCATCCAAGTATGTCGCATGCGTCTTGCGCTATTGAAAATAAAGTGTTTATCTCGTCAGTACGCATCCAAATAGGTCTTATGGTCGGACGCTATCTGGAAAAAAAGTGTTTTTCTCATCTGTACGCATCCAAGTATGTCGCATGCGTCTTGCGCTATTTGAAAATAAAGTGTTTTTCTCGTCTGTACGCATCCAAGTATGTCGAATGCGACTTGTGCTATCTGGAAAAAAAAGTGTTTTTCTCATCTGTACGCATCCAAGTATGTCGCATGCGTCCTTGCGCTATTTGAAATTAAAGTGTTTATCTCGACTCAGTACGCATCCAAATAGGTCTTATGGTCGGACGCTATCTGGAAAAAGTGTTTTTCTCGTCTGTACGCATCCAAGTATGCCGAATGCGACTTGTGCTTTCTGGAGAAAAAGTGTTTTTCTCATCTGTACGCATCCAAGTATGTCGCATGCGTCTTGCGCTATTTGAAAATAAAGTATTTTTCTCGTCTGTACGCATCCAAGTATGTCGCATACGTCTTGCGCTATCTGGAAATAAAGTGTTTTTCTCGTCTGTACGCATCAAAAGTATGTCGCATGCGTCTTGCGCTATTTGAAAATAAAGTGTTTTTCTCGTCTGTACGCATCCAAGTATGTCGAATGCGCCTTGTGCTATCTGGAAAAAAGTTTTTTCTCATCTGTACGCATCCAAGTATGTCGCATGCGTCTTGCGCTATTTGAAAATAAAGTGTTTTATCTCGTCTTTACGCATCCAAGTATGTCGAATGCGATTTGCGCTATCTGGAAAAAAAGTGTTTTTCTTATCTGTACGCATCCAAGTATGTCGCATGCGTCTTGCGCTATATGAAAATAAAGTGTTTATCTCGTCAGTACGCGTCCAAATACGTCTTATGGTCGGACGCTATCTGGAAAAAAAGTGTTTTTCTCGTCTGTACGCATCCAAGTATGTCGCATGCGACTTACGCTATTTGAAAATAAAGTGTTTATCTCGTCAGTACGCATCCAAATAAGTCTTATGGTCGGACGCTAACTGGAAAAAAGGGTTTTTCTCGTCTGTACGCATACAAGTATGCCGCATGCGACTTGCGCTATCTGGAAAAAAGTGTTTTTCTCGTCTGTACGCATCCAAGTATGTCGCATGCGTCTTGCGCTATATGAAAATAAAGTGTTTATCTCGTCAGTACGCATCCAAATAGGTCTTATGGTCCGGACGCTATCTGGAAAAAAAGTGTTTTTTCTCGTCTGTACGCATCAAGTATGTCGCATGCGTCTTGCGCTATTTGAAAATAAAGTGTTTATCTCGTCAGTACGCATCCAAATAGGTCTTATGGTCGGACGCTATCTGGAAAAAAAGTGTTTTTCTCGTCTGTACGCATCCAAGTATGTCGCATGCGTCTTGCGCTATTTGAAAATAAAGTGTTTATCTCGTCAGTACGCACCCAAATAGGTCTTATGGTCGGACGCTATCTGGAAAAAAGTGTTTTTCTCGTCTGTACGCATCCAAGTATGTCGCAGCGTCTTGCGCTATATGAAAATAAAGTGTTTTATCTCGTCAGTACGCATCCAAATAGGTCTTATGGTCGGACGCTATCTGGAAAAAAAAGTGTTTTTCTCGTCTGTACGCATCCAAGTATGTCGCATGCGTCTTGCGCTATGGAAAATAAAGTGTTTTTCTCGTCAGTACGCATCCAAATATGCCGAATGCGACTTGTGCTATCTGGAAAAAAGTGTTTTTCTCATCTGTACGCATCCAAGTATGTCGCATGCGTCTTGCGCTATATGAAAATAAAGTGTTTATCTCGTCCAGTACCAAATAGGTCTTATGGTAAGACGCTATCTGGAGAAAAAGTGTTTTTCTCGTCTGTACGCATCCAAGTATGTCGCATGCATCTTGCGCTATTTGAAAATAAAGTGTTTATCTCGTCAGTACGCATCCAAGTATGTCGATGCGACTTGCGCTATCTGGAAAAAAAGTGTTTTTCTCGTCTGTACGCATCCAAGTATGCTCGCATGCGTCTTGCGCTATATGAAAATAAAGTGTTTTATCTCGTCAGTACGCATCCAAATAGGTCTTATGGTCGGACGCTATCTGGAAAAAAAGTGTTTTTTCTCGTCTGTACGCATCCAAGTATGTCGCATGCGTCTTGCGCTATTTGAAAATAAAGTGTTTATCTCGTCAGTACGCATCCAAATAGGTCTTATGGTCGGACGCGCTCCGGAAAAAAAGTGTTTTTCTCGTCTGTACGCATCCAAGTATGTCGCATGCGTCTTGCGCTATTGAAAATAAAGTGTTTATCTCGTCAGTACGCATCCAAATAGGTCTTATGGTCGGACGCTATCTTGGAAAAAAAGTGTTTTTCTCGTCTGTACGCATCCAAGTATGTCGCATGCGTCTTGCGCTGTTGAAAATAAAGTGTTTATCTCGTCAGTACGCATCCAAATAGGTCTTATGGTCGGACGCTATCTGGAAAAAAAAGTGTTTTCTCGTCTGTACGCATCCAAGTATGTCGCATGCGTCTTGCGCTATATGAAAATAAAGTGTTTATCTCGTCAGTACGCATCCAAATAGGTCTTATGGTCGGACGCTATCTGGAAAAAAGTGTTTTTCTCGTCTGTACGCATCCAAGTATGTCGCATGCGTCTTGCGCTATTTGAAAATAAAGTGTTTATCTCGTCAGTACGCATCCAAATACGTCTTATGGTCGGACGCTATCTGGAAAAAAAAGTGTTTTTCTCGTCTGTATGCATCCAAAGTATGTCGCATGCGACTTGCGCTATTGAAAATAAAGTGTTTATCTCGTCAGTACGCATCCAAATAGGTCTTATGGTCGAACGCTATCTGGAAAAAAAAAGTGTTTTTCTCGTCTGTACGCATCCAAGTATGTCGCATGCGTCTTGCGCTATATTGAAAATAAAGTGTCTTTATCTCGTCCAGTACGCATCCAAATAGGTCTTATGGTCGGACGCTATCTGGAAAAAAAGTGTTTTTCTCGTCTGTACGCATCCAAGTATGTCGCATGCGTCTTGCGCTATTTGAAAATAAAGTGTTTTTCTCGTCAGTACGCATCCAAATATGCCGAATGCGACTTGTGCTATCTGGAAAAAAAAGTGTTTTTCTCATCTGTACGCATCCAAGTATGTCGCATGCGTCTTGCGCTATATGAAAATAAAGTGTTTATCTCGTCAGTACACATCCAAATAGGTCTTATGGTCAGGCTATCTGGAGAAAAAGTGTTTTTCTCGTCTGTACGCATCCAAGTATGTCGCATGCATCTTGCGCTATTTGAAAATAAAGTGTTTATCTCGTCAGTACGCATCCAAGTATGTCGAATGCGACTTGTGCTATCTGGAAAAAAGTGTTTTTCTCGTCTGTACGCATCCAAGTATGTCGCATGCGTCTTGCGCTATATGAAAATAAAGTGTTTATCTCGTCAGTACGCATCCAAATAGGTCTTATGGTCGGACGCTATCTGGAAAAAAGTGTTTTTCTCGTCTGTACGCATCCAAGTATGTCGCATGCGTCTTGCGCTATATTGAAAATAAAGTGTTTATCTCGTCAGTACGCATCCAAATAGGTCTTATTGTCGGACGCTTATCTGGAAAAAAAGTGTTTTTTCTCGTCTGTACGCATCCAAGTATGCCGCATGCGTCTTGCGCTATATGAAAATAAAGTGTTTATCTCGTCAGTACGCATCCAAGTACGTCTTATGGTCGGACGCTATCTGGAAAAAAAAGTGTTTTCCTCGTCTGTACGCATCCAAGTATGTCGCATGCGTCTTGCGCTATATATGAAAATAAAGTGTTTATCTCGTCAGTACGCATCAGATCTTATGGTCGGACGCTATCTGGAAAAAAGTGTTTTTCTCGTCTGTACGCATCCAAGTATGTCGCATGCGTCTTGCGCTATTTGAAAATAAAGTGTTTATCTCGTCAGTACGCATCCAAATAGGTCTTATGGTCGGACGCTATCTGGAAAAAAAGTGTTTTTCTCGTCTGTACGCATCCAAGTATGTCCAGGTGCTTGCGCTATATGAAAATAAAGTGTTTATCTCGTCAGTACGCATCCAAATACGTCTTATGGTGGGCCGCTATCTGGAAAAAAGTGTTTTTCTCGTCTGTACTGCATCAAGTATGTCGCATGCGTCTTGCGCTATTGAAAATAAAGTGTTTATCTCGTCAGTACGCATCCAAATAGGTCTTATGGTCGGACGCTATCTGGAAAAAAAGTGTTTTTCTCGTCTGTACGCATCCAAGTATGTCGCATGCATCTTGCGCTATTTGAAAATAAAGTGTTTATCTCGTCAGTACGCATCCAAGTATGTCGAATGCGACTTGTGCTATCTGGAAAAAAGTGTTTTTCTCGTCTGTACGCATCAAAGTATGTCGCATGCGTCTTGCGCTATTTGAAAATAAAGTGTTTTTCTTGTCTGTACGCATCCAAGTATGTCGCATGCGTCTTGCGCTATTTGAAAATAAAGTGTTTATCTCGTCAGTACGCATCCAAATAGGTCTTATGGTCGGACGCTATCTGGGAAAAAGTGTTTTTCTCGTCTGTACGCATCCAAGTATGTCGCATGCGTCTTGCGCTATTTGAAAATAAAGTGTTTATCTCGTCAGTACGCATCCAAATAAGTCTTATGGTCGGACGCTAACTGGAAAAAAAGGTTTTTCTCGTCTGTACGCATCCAAGTATGCCGCATGCGACTTGCGCTATCTGGAAAAAAATTGTTTTTCTCGTCTGTACGCATCCAAGTATGTCGCATGCGTCTTGCGCTATATGAAAATAAAGTGTTTATCTCGTCAGTACGCATCCAAATAGGTCTTATGGTCGGACGCTATCTGGAAAAAAAGTGTTTTTCTCGTCTGTACGCATCCAAGTATGTCGCATGCGTCTTGCGCTATTGAAAATAAAGTGTTTATCTCGTCAGTACGCATCCAAATAGGTCTTATGGTCGGACGCTATCTGGAAAAAAAGTGTTTTTCTCGTCTGTACGCATCCAAGTATGTCGCATGCGTCTTGCGCTATTTGAAAATAAAGTGTTTATCTCGTCAGCTACGCATCCAAGTATGCCAGTGCGGACTGCTATCTGGAAAAAAAGTGTTTTTCTCGTCTGTACGCATCCAAGTATGTCGCATGCGTCTTGCGCTATATGAAAATAAAGTGTTTATCTCGTCAGTACGCATCCAAATAGGTCTTATGGTCGGACGCTATCAGAAAAAAAGTGTTTTTCTCGTCTGTACGCATCCAAGTATGTCGCATGCGTCTTGCGCTATTTGAAAATAAAGTGTTTATCTCGTCAGTACGCATCCAAATAGGTCTTATGGTCGGACGCTATCTGGAAAAAAGTGTTTTTCTCGTCTGTACGCATCCAAGTATGTCGCATGCGTCTTGCGCTATATGAAAATAAAGTGTTTATCTCGTCAGTACGCATCCAAGTATGTCGAATGGCGACTTGGCTATTCTGGAGAAAAAGTGTTTTTCTCATCTGTACGCATCAAGTATGTCGCAGCGTCTTGCGCTATATGAAAATAAAGTGTTTATCTCGTCAGTACCATCCAAATAGGTCTTATGGTCGGACGCTATCTGGAAAAAAGTGTTTTTCTCGTCTGTACGCATCCAAATAGGTCTTATGGTCGGACGCTTTCTGGAAAAAAAGTGTTTTTCTCGTCTGTACGCATCCAAGTATGTCGCATGCGTCTTGCGCTATATGAAAATAAAGTGTTTATCTCGTCAGTACGCATCCAAATAGGTCTTATGGTCGGACGCTATCTGGAAAAAAGTGTTTTTCTCGTCTGTACGCATCCAAGTATGTCGCATGCGTCTTGCGCTATTTGAAAATAAAGTGTTTATCTCGTCAGTACGCATCCAAATAGGTCTTATGGTCGGACGCTATCTGGAAAAAAAGTGTTTTTCTCGTCTGTACGCATCCAAGTATGTCGCATGCGTCTTGCGCTATATGAAAATAAAGTGTTTATCTCGTCAGTACGCATCCAAATAGGTCTTATGGTCGGACGCTATCTGGAAAAAAAGTGTTTTTCTCGTCTGTACGCATCCAAGTATGTCGCATGCGTCTTGCGCTAATATGAAAATAAAGTGTTTATCTCGTCAGTACGCATCCAAATAGGTCTTATGGTCGGACGCTATCTGGAAAAAAAGTTTTTTCTCGTCTGTACGCATCCAAGTATGTCGCATGCGTCTTGCGCTATTTGAAAATAAAGTGTTTATCTCGTCAGTACGCATCCAAATAGGTCTTATGGTCCGGACGCTATCTGGAAAAAAGTGTTTTTTCTCGTCTGTACGCATCCAAGTATGCCGCATGCGTCTTGCGCTATATGAAAATAAAGTGTTTATCTCGTCAGTACGCATCCAAATAGGTCTTATGGTCGGCCGCTATCTGGAAAAAAAGTGTTTTTCTCGTCTGTATGCGCATCCAAGTATGTCGCATGCGTCTTGCGCTATTTGAAAATAAAGTGTTTATCTCGTCAGTACGCATCCAAATAGGTCTTATGGTCGGACGCTATCTGGAAAAAAAAGTGTTTTTCTCGTCTGTACGCATCCAAGTATGTCGCATGCGTCTTGCGCTATTTGAAAATAAAGTGTTTATCTCGTCAGTACGCATCCAAATATGTCTAATGGACTTGCGCTATCTGGAAAAAAGTGTTTTTTCTCGTCTGTACGCATCCAAGTATGTCGCATGCGTCTTGCGCTATTTGAAAATAAAGTGTTTTTCTCGTCGGTAGGGCATCCAAGTATGTCGAATGCGACTTGCGCTATATGAAAATAAAGTGTTTATCTCGTCAGTACGCATCCAAATACGTCTTATGGTCGGACGCTATCTGGAAAAAAAGTGTTTTTCTCGTCTGTACGCATCCAAGTATGTCGCATGCGGACTCGCGCTATTTGAAAATAAAGTGTTTATCTCGTCAGTACGCATCCAAATAAGTCTTATGGTCGGACGCTATCTGGAAAAAAAGGGTTTTTCTCGTCTGTACGCATCCATGTATGCCAATGCGACTTGCGCTATCTGAAAAAAATTGTTTTTCTCGTCTAGTACGCATCCAAGTATGTCGCATGCGTCTTGCGCTATTTGAAAATAAAGTGTTTATCTCGTCAGTACGCATCCAAATAGGTCTTATGGTCGGACGCTATCTGGAAAAAAGTGTTTTTCTCGTCTGTACGCATCCAAGTATGTCGCATGCGTCTTGCGCTATATGAAAATAAAGTGTTTATCTCGTCAGTACACATCCAAATAGGTCTTATGGTCGGACGCTATCTGGAAAAAAAGTGTTTTTCTCGTCTGTACGCATCCAAGTATGTCGCATGCGTCTTGCGCTATTTGAAAATAAAGTGTTTTTCTCGTCTGTACGCATCCAAGTATGCCGAATGCGACTTGTGCTTTCTGGAGAAAAAGTGTTTTTCTCATCTGTACGCATCCAAGTATGTCGCATGCGTCTTGCGCTATATGAAAATAAAGTGTTTATCTCGTCAGTACGCATCCAAATAGGTCTTATGGTCGGACGCTATCTGGAAAAAAAGTGTTTTTCTCGTCTGTACGCATCCAAGTATGTCGCATGCGTCTTGCGCTATTTGAAAATAAAGTGTTTATCTCGTCAGTACGCATCCAAATAGGTCTTATGGTCGGACGCTGTCTGGAAAAAAAGTGTTTTTCTCGTCTGTACGCATCCAAGTATGCCGCATGCGACTTGCGCTATATGAAAATAAAGTGTTTATCTCGTCAGTACGCATCCAAATACGTCTTATGGTTCGGCCGCTATCTGGAAAAAAGTGTTTTTCTCGTCTGTACGCATCCAAGTATGTCGCATGCGACTTGCGCTATTGAAAATAAAGTGTTTATCTCGTCAGTACGCATCCAAATAGGTCTTATGGTCGGACGCTATCTGGAAAAAAGTGTTTTTCTCGTCTGTACGCATCCAAGTATGTCGCATGCGTCTTGCGCTATATGAAAATAAAGTGTTTATCTCGTCAGTACGCATCCAAATAGGTCTTATGGCTGGACGCTATCTGGAAAAAAAGTGTTTTTCTCGTCTGTACGCATCCAAGTATGTCGCATGCGTCTTGCGCTAATTGAAAATAAAGTGTTTATCTCGTCAGTACGCATCCAAATAAGTCTTATGGTCGGACGCTAACTGGAAAAAAAAGGTTTTTTCTCGTCTGTACGCATCCATGTATGCCGCATGCGACTTGCGCTATCTGGAAAAAATTGTTTTTCTCGTCTGTACGCATCCAAGTATGTCGCATGCGTCTTGCGCTATTTGAAAATAAAGTGTTTATCTCGTCAGTACGCATCCAAATAGGTCTTATGGTCGGACGCTATCTGGAAAAAAAGTGTTTTTCTCGTCTGTACGCATCCAAGTATGTCGCATGCGTCTTGCGCTATATGAAAATAAAGTCTTTATCTCGTCAGTACGCATCAAGTATGCCGAATGCGACTTGTGCTATCTGGAGAAAAAGTGTTTTTCTCATCTGTACGCATCCAAGTATGTCGCATGCGTCTTGCGCTATATTTGAAAATAAAGTGTTTATCTCGTCAGTACGCATCCAAATACGTCTTATGGTCGGACGCTATCTGGAAAAAAAGTGTTTTTCTCGTCTGTACGCATCCAAGTATGTCGCATGCGTCTTGCGCTATTTGAAAATAAAGTGTTTTTCTCGTCTGTACGCATCCAAGTATGTCGAATGCGACTTGTCATATCTGGAAAAAAGTGTTTTTCTCGTCTGTACGCATCAAAGTATGTCGCATGCGTCTTGCGCTATTTGAAAATAAAGTGTTTATCTCGTCAGTGCCGCATCCAAATATGTCTAATGGTCGGACTTGTGTATCTGGAAAAAAGTGTTTTTCTCATCTGTACGCATCCAAGTATGTCGCATGCGTCTTGCGCTATTTGAAAATAAAGTGTTTATCTCGTCAGTACGCAACCAAATAGGTCTTATGGTCCGGACGCTATCTGGAAAAAAAGTGTTTTTTCTCGTCTGTACGCATCCAAGTATGTCGCATGCGACTTGTAGCTGGAAAAGTGGTTTCTCATCTGTACGCATCCCAGTATGGCGTCTTGCGCTATGAAAATAAAGTGTTTATCTCGTCAGTACGCATCCAAATAGGTCTTATGGTCGGACGCTATCTGGAAAAAAAGTGTTTTTCTCGTCTGTACGCATCCAAATAGGTCTTATGGTCGGACGCTATCTGGAAAAAAAGTGTTTTTCTCGTCTGTACGCATCCAAGTATGTCGCATGCGTCTTGCGCTATATGAAAATAAAGTGTTTATCTCGTCAGTACGCATCCAAATAGGTCTTATGGTCGGACGCTATCTGGAAAAAAAGTGTTTTTTCTCGTCTGTACGCATCCAAGTATGTCGCATGCGTCTTGCGCTATTTGAAAATAAAGTGTTTATCTCGTCAGTACGCATCCAAATAGGTCTTATGGTCGGACGCTATCTGGAAAAAAGTGTTTTTCTCGTCTGTACGCGTCAAGTATGTCGCATGCGTCTTGCGATATTTGAAAATAAAGTGTTTATCTCGTCAGTACGCATCAATATAGGTCTTATGGTCGGACGCTATCTGGAAAAAGGTGTTTTTCTCGTCTGTACGCATCCAAGTATGTCGCATGCGTCTTGCGCTATTGAAAATAAAGTGTTTTTTCTCGTCTGTACGCATCCAAGTATGTCGAATGCGACTTGCGCTATCTGGAAAAAAAGTGTTTTTCTCGTCTGTACGCATCCAAGTATGTCGCATGCGTCTTGCGCTATTTGAAAATAAAGTGTTTTTCTCGTCTGTACGCATCCAGTCGAATGCGACTTGTGTATCTGGAAAAAAGTGTTTTTCTCATCTGTACGCATCCAAGTATGTCGCATGCGTCTTGCGCTATATGAAAATAAAGTGTTTATCTCGTCAGTACGCATCCAAATGAGTCTTATGGTCGGACGCTATCTGGAAAAAAAGTGTTTTTTCTCGTCTGTACGCATCCAAGTATGCCGCATGCGACTTGCGCTTCCTGGAAAAAAAGTGTTTTTCTCATCTGTACGCATCCAAGTATGTCGCATGCGTCTTGCGCTATTTGAAAATAAAGTGTTTATCTCGTCAGTACGCATCCAAATAGGTCTTATGGTCGGACGCTTTCTGGAAAAAAAGTGTTTTCTCGGTCAGACGCATCAAAGCTAGGTCTCATGGGTCTTGACGCTATCTGAAAATAAAGTGTTTTTCTCGTCAGTACGCATCAAATAGGTCTTATGGTCGGACGCTATCTGGAAAAAAAGTGTTTTTCTCGTCTGTACGCATCCAAGTATGTCGCATGTCCTTGCGCTATATGAAAATAAAGTGTTTATCTCGTCAGTACGCATCCAAATAGGTCTTATGGTCGGACGCTATCTGGAAAAAAGTGTTTTTCTCGTCTGTACGCATCCAAGTATGTCGCATGCGTCTTGCGCTATTGAAAATAAAGTGTTTTATCTCGTCTGTACGCATCCAAGTATGCCGAATGCGACTTGTGCTATCTGGAAAAAAAAGTGTTTTTCTCATCTGTACGCATCCAAGTATGTCGCATGCGTCTTGCGCTATTTGAAAATAAAGTGTTTATCTCGTCAGTACGCATCCAAGTATGTCGTATGCGACTTGTGCTATCTGGAAAAAAGTGTTTTTCTCGTCTGTACGCATCCAAGTATGTCGCATGCGTCTTGCGCTATATGAAAATAAAGTGTTTATCTCGTCAGTACGCATCCAAATAGGTCTTTTTGTCGGACGCTATCTGGAAAAAAGTGTTTTTCTCGTCTGTACGCATCCACGTATGTCGCATGCGTCTTGCGCTATTTGAAAATAAAGTGTTTATCTCGTCAGTACGCATCCAAATAGGTCTTATGGTCGAACGCTATCTGGAAAAAAAGTGTTTTTTCTCGTCTGTACGCATCCAAGTATGTCGCATGCGTCTTGCGCTATTGAAAATAAAGTCTTTATCTCGTCAGCACACATCCAAATAGGTCTTATGGTTGGACGCTATCTGGAAAAAAGTGTTTTTCTCGTCTGTACGCATCCAAGTATGTCGCATGCGTCTTGCGCTATTTGAAAATAAAGTGTTTTTCTCGTCTGCGCCACAAATATGCCAGTCGGTGCTTCTGGAAGAAAAAGTGTTTTTCTCATCTGTACGCATCCAAGTATGTCGCGCGTCTTGCGCTATATGAAAATAAAGTGTTTATCTCGTCAGTACACATCCAAATAGGTCTTATGGTCAGACGCTATCGGGAAAAAGGTGTTTTTCTCGTCTGTACGCATCAAGTATGTCGCATGCGTCTTGCGCTATTTGAAAATAAAGTGTTTATCTCGTCAGTACGCATCCAAGTATGTCGAATGCGAGACTTGTGCTATCTGGAAAAAAGTGTTTTTCTCGTCTGTACGCATCAAGTAGTATGTCGCATGCGTCTTGCGCTATATGAAAATAAATTGTTTATCTCGTCAGTACGCATCCAAATAGGTCTTATGGTCCGGACGCTATCTGGAAAAAAAGTGTTTTTCTCGTCTGTACGCATCCAAGTATGTCGCATGCGTCTTGCTGCTGATATAAAGGTGTTTATCTCATCAGTACGCATCCAAATAGGTCTTATGGCCTGGACGCTATCTGGAAAAAAAGTGTTTTTTCTCGTCTGTACGCATCCAAGTATGCCTAATGCGCGACTTCTGTGAAAATAAAGTGTTTATCTCGTCAGTACGCATCCAAATACGTCTTATGGTCGGCCGCTATCTGGAAAAAAAGTGTTTTTCTCGTCTGTACGCATCCAAGTATGTCGCATGCGACTTGCGCTATTTGAAAATAAAGTGTTTATCTCGTCAGTACGCATCCAAATACGTCTTATGGTCGGACGCTATCTGGAAAAAAGTGTTTTTCTCGTCTGTACGCATCAAGTATGTCGCATGCATCTTGCGCTATTTGAAAATAAAGTGTTTATCTCGTCAGTACGCATCCAAGTATGTCGAATGCGACTTGTGCTATCTGGAAAAAAGTGTTTTTCTCGTCTGTACGCATCCAAGTATGTCGCATGCGTCTGGCTTTTGAAAAAATTTTCTCGTCTGTACGCATCCAAGTAAGCCGCATGCGACTTGCGCTATATGAAAATAAAGTGTTTATCTCGTCAGTACGCATCCAAAATAGGTCTTATGGTCGGACGCTATCTGGAAAAAAGTGTTTTTCTCGTCTGTACGCATCCAAGTATGCTGCGCTGCGTAAAAAAATAAAGTGTTTATCTCGTCAGTACGCATCCAAATAAGGTCTTATGGTCGGACGCTATCTGGAAAAAAAGGTTTTTCTCGTCTGTACGCATCCAAGTATGCCGCACTTGCGCTTTCTGAAAAAAGTTGTTTTTCGTCTGTACGCATCCAAGTATGTCGCATGCGTCTTGCGCTATATGAAAATAAAGTGTTTATCTCGTCAGTACGCATCCAAATAGGTCTTATGGTCGGACGCTATCTGGAAAAAAAGTGTTTTTTCTCGTCTGTACGCATCCAAGTATGTCGCATGCGTCTTGCGCTATTGAAAATAAAGTGTTTATCTCGTCAGTACGCATCCAAATAGGTCTTATGGTCGGACGCTATCTGGAAAAAAAGTGTTTTTCTCGTCTGTACGCATCCAGTATGTCGCATGCGTCTTGGCTATGAAATAAAGTGTTTATCTCGTCAGTACGCATCCAAGTATGTCGAATGTCGACTTGGCTATCTGGAGAAAAAAGTGTTTTTCTCGTCTGTACGCATCCAAGTATGTCGCATGCGTCTTGCGCTATATGAAAATAAAGTGTTTATCTCGTCAGTACGCATCCAAATAGGTCTTATGGTCGGACGCTATCTGGAAAAAAGTGTTTTTCTCGTCTGTACGCATCCAAGTATGTCGCATGCGTCTTGCGCTATTGAAAAATAAAGTGTTTATCTCGTCAGTACGCATCCAAATAGGTCTTATGGTCGGACGCTATCTGGAAAAAAAGTGTTTTTTCTCGTCTGTACGCATCCAAGTATGTCGCATGCGACTTGCGCTATTTGAAAATAAAGTGTTTATCTCGTCAGTACGCATCCAAGTATGCCAAATGCGACTTGTGCTTTCTGGAAAAAAAGTGTTTTTTCTCGTCTGTACGCATCCAAGTATGTCGCATGCGTCTTGCGCTATATGAAGTTTATCTTCACCATCCAATAGGTCTTAGTCCTATCTGGAAATAAAGTGTTTTCTCGTCAGTACGCATCCAAATAGGTCTTATGGTCGAGCGCTATCTGGAAAAAAAGTGTTTTTCTCGTCTGTACGCATCCAAGTATGTCGCATGCGTCTTGCGCTATATGAAAATAAAGTGTTTACTCTCGTCAGTACGCATCCAAATAGGTCTTATGGTCGGACGCTATCTGGAAAAAAGTGTTTTTCTCGTCTGTACGCATCCAAGTATGTCGCATGCGTCTTGCGCTATTTGAAAATAAAGTGTTTATCTCGTCAGTACGCATCCAAATAGGTCTTATGGTCGGACGCTATCTGGAAAAAAGTGTTTTTCTCGTCTGTACGCATCCAAGTATGCCGCATGCGACTTGCGCTATATGAAAATAGGTTTATCTCGTCAGACGCATCCAAATAGGTCTTATGGTCGGACGCTATCTGAAAAAAAGTGTTTTTTCTCGTCTGTACGCATCCAAGTATGTCGCATGCGTCTTGCGCTATTGAAAATAAAGTGTTTATCAGTACGCATCCAAATAGGTCTTATGGTCGGACGCTATCTGGAAAAAAGTGTTTTTTCTCGTCTGTACGCATCCAAGTATGTCGCATGCGACTTGCGCTATATGAAAATAAAGTGTTTATCTCGTCAGTACGCATCCAAATACGTCTTATGGTCGGCGCTATTCTGGAAAAAAAAGTGTTTTTCTCGTCTGTACGCATCCAAGTATGTCGCATGCGACTTGCGCTATATGAAAATAAAGTGTTTATCTCGTCAGTACGCATCCAAATAGGTCTTATGGTCGGACGCTATCTGGAAAAAAAGTGTTTTTCTCGTCTGTACGCATCCAAGTATGTCGCATGGTCTTGCGCTAGGTTTTCCACCAAAGGAATCGACTGCTATCTGAAAAAAAGTGTTTTTCTCGTCTGTACGCATCCAAGTATGTCGCATGCGTCTTGCGCTATTTGAAAATAAAGTGTTTTTCTCGTCTGTACGCATCAAAGTATGTCGCATGCGTCTTGCGCTATATGAAAATAAAGTGTTTATCTCGTCAGTACGCATCCAAATAGGTCTTATGGTCGGACGCTATCTGGAAAAAAAAGTGTTTTTCTCGTCTGTACGCATCCAAGTATGTCGCATGCGTCTTGCGCTATTTGAAAATAAAGTGTTTTTATCTCGTCAGTACGCATCCAAATAAGTCTTATGGTCGGACGCTATCTGGAAAAAAAGTGTTTTTCTCGTCTGTACACCATGTATGTCGCGCGACTTGCGCTATCTGAAAAAAAGTGTTTTTCTCGTCTGTACGCATCCAAGTATGTCGCATGCGTCTTGCGCTATTTGAAAATAAAGTGTTTATCTCGTCATGTACGCATCCAAATAGGTCTTATGGTCGGACGCTTTCTGGAAAAAAAGTGTTTTTCTCGTCTGTACGCATCCAAGTATGTCGCATGCGTCTTGCGCTATATGAAAATAAAGTGTTTATCTCGTCAGTACACATCCAAATAGGTCTTATGGTCGGACGCTATCTGGAAAAAAAGTGTTTTTCTCGTCTGTACGCATCCAAGTATGTCGTCTTGCGCTATTTGAAAATAAAGTGTTTTTCTCGTCAGTACGCATCCAAGTATGTCGAATGCGACTTGTGCTATCTGGAAAAAAGTGTTTTTCTCGTCTGTACGCATCCAAGTATGTCGCATGCGTCTTGCGCTATATGAAAATAAAGTGTTTATCTCGTCAGTACGCATCAAATAGGTCTTATGGTCGGACGCTATCTGGAAAAAAGATTGTTTTTCTCGTCTGTACGCATCCAAGTATGTCGCATGCGTCTTGCGCTATTTGAAAATAAAGTGTTTATCTCGTCAGTACGCATCCAAATAGGTCTTATGGTCGGACGCTATCTGGAAAAAAAAATGTTTTTCTCGTCTGTACGCATCCAAGTATGCCGCATGCGACTTGCGCTATATGAAAATAAAGTGTTTATCTCGTCAGTACGCATCCAAATAGGTCTTATGGTCGGACGCTATCTGGAAAAAAGTGTTTTTTCTCGTCTGTACGCATCCAAGTATGTCGCATGCGACTTGCGCTATTGAAAATAAAGTGTTTATCTCGTCAGTACGCATCCAAATACGTCTTATGGTCGGACGCTATCTGGAAAAAAGTGTTTTTCTCGTCTGTACGCATCCAAGTATGTCGCATGCGTCTTGCGCTATATGAAAATAAAATGTTTATCTCGTCAGTACGCATCCAAATAGGTCTTATGGTCGGACGCTATCTGGAAAAAAAGTGTTTTTTCTCGTCTGTACGCATCCAAGTATGTCGCATGCGTCTTGCGCTATTGAAGAATAAAGTGTTTATCTCGTCAGTACGCATCCAAATAGGTCTTATGGTCGGACGCTATCTGGAAAAAAAGTGTTTTTCTCGTCTGTACGCATCCAAGTATGCCGCATGCGACTTGCGCTATCTGGAAAAAGTGTTTTTCTCGTCTGTACGCATCCAAGTATGTCGCATGCGTCTTGCGCTATATGAAAATAAAGTGTTTATCTCGTCAGTACGCATCCAAATAGGTCTTATGGTCGGACGCTATCTGGAAAAAAAGTGTTTTTCTCGTCTGTACGCATCCAAGTATGTCGCATGCGTCTTCGCTATATGAAAATAAAGTGTTTATCTCGTCAGTACGCATCCAAGTATGCCGAATGCGACTTGTCGCTATCTGGAAAAAAAGTGTTTTTCTCATCTGTACGCATCCAAGTATGTCGCATGCGTCTTGCGCTATATGAAAATAAAGTGTTTATCTCGTCAGTACGCATCCAAATAGGTCTTATGGTCGGACGCTATCTGGAAAAAAAGTGTTTTTCTCGTCTGTACGCATCCAAGTATGTCGCATGCGTCTTGCGCTATTTGAAAATAAGTGTTTTCTCGTCTGTACCCCAAGTATGCCGAATACGACTTGTGGCTATCTGGAAAAAAAGTGTTTTTTCTCGTCTGTACGCATCAAGTATGTCGCATGCGTCTTGCGCTATGAAAATAAAGTGTTTTTCTCGTCAGTACGCATCCAAGTATGCCGGAATGCGACTTGTGTTTCTGGAAAAAAGTGTTTTTCTCATCTGTACGCATCCAAGTATGTCGCATGCGTCTTGCGCTATTTGAAAATAAAGTGTTTATCTCGACAGTACGCATCCAAATAGGTCTTATGGTCGGACGCTATCTGGAAAAAAAGTGTTTTTTTCTCGTCTGTACGCATCAAAGTATGCCCGAATGCGACTTGCGCTTTTTGAAAAATAAAGTGTTTTTCTCATCAGTACGCATCCAAGTATGTCGCGTCTTGCTATGAAAAAAGTGTTTATCTCGTCATGACACACCAAATAGGTCTTATGGTCGAGCGCTTATCTGAAAAAAAGTGTTTTTCTCGTCTGTACGCATCCAAATAGGTCTTATGGTCGAACGCTATCTGGAAAAAAGTGTTTTTCTCGTCTGTACGCATCAAGTATGTCGCATGCGTCTTGCGCTATATGAAAATAAAGTCTTTATCTCGTCAGTACGCATCCAAATAGGTCTTATGGTCGGACGCTATCTGGAAAAAAGTGTTTTTCTCGTCTGTACGCATCCGCAATGTATGTCGCATGCGTCTTGCGCTATATGAAAATAAAGTGTTTATCTCGTCAGTACGCATCCAAATAGGTCTTATGGTCGGACGCTATCTGGAAAAAAAGTGTTTTTCTCGTCTGTACGCATCCAAGTATGTCGCATGCGTCTTGCGCTATTTGAAAATAAAGTGTTTATCTCGTCCAGTAGTACGCATCCAAATAGGTCTTATGGTCGGACGCTATCTGGAAAAAAAGTGTTTTTCTCGTCTGTACGCATCAAAGTATGTCGCATGCGTCTTGCGCTATTTGAAAATAAAGTGTTTTTCTCGTCTGTACGCATCCAAGTATGTCGAATGCGGATTTGTGCTATCTGGAAAAAGTGTTTTTCTCGTCTGTACGCATCAAAGTATGTCGCATGCGTCTTGCGACTATTGAAAATAAAGTGTTTTTCTCGTCTGTACGCATCCAAGTATGCCGAATGCGACTTGTGTATTCTGGAAAAAAAGTGTTTTTCTCATCTGTACGCATCCAAGTATGTCGCATGCGTCTAGCGCTATTTGAAAATAAAGTGTTTATCTCGTCAGTACGCATCCAAATAGATCTTATGGTCGGACGCTATCTGGAAAAAAAGTGTTTTTCTCGTCTGTACGCATCCAAGTATGCCGAATGCGACTTGCGCTCTGGAGAAAAAGTGTTTTTCTCATCTGTACGCATCCAAGTATGTCGCATGCGTCTTGCGCTATATGAAAATAAAGTGTTTATCTTGTCAGTACACATCCAAATAGGTCTTATGGTCGGACGCTATCTGGAAAAAAGTGTTTTTCTCGTCTGTACGCATCCAAATAGGTCTTATGCGTCTTACGCTATCTGGAAAAAAAAGTGTTTTTCTCGTCAGTACGCATCCAAATAGGTCTTATGGTCGAACGCTATCTGGAAAAAAAGTGTTTTTTCTCGTCTGTACGCATCCAAGTATGTCGCATGCGTACTTGCGCTATATGAAAATAAAGTCTTTATCTCGTCAGTACGCATCCAAATAGGTCTTATGGTCGGACGCTATCTGGAAAAAAAAGTGTTTTTTCTCGTCTGTACGCATCCAAGGTATGTCGCATGCGTCTTGCGCTATTTGAAAATAAAGTGTTTTTCTCGTCTGTACGCATCCAAGTATGCCGAATGCGACTTGTGCTTTCTGGAAAAAAAGTGTTTTTTCTCATCTGTACGCATCCAAGTATGTCGCATGCGTCTTGCGCTATTTGAAAATAAAGTGTTTATCTCGTCAGTACGCATCCAGAATGTCGTATGCGACTTGCCTATCTGGAAAAAAGTGTTTTTCTCGTCTGTACGCATCCAAGTATGTCGCATGCGTCTTGCGCTATATGAAAATAAAGTGTTTATCTCGTCAGTACGCATCCAAATAGGTCTTATGGTCGACGCTACTGGAAAAAGTGTTTTCTGCTGTACGCACCAAATAGGTCTTATGGTGAACGCTTTGAAAAGTGTTTTTCTCGTCTGTACGCATCCAAGTATGTCGCATGCGTCTTGCGCTATATGAAAATAAAGTGTTTATCTCGTCAGTACGCATCCAAATAGGTCTTATGGTCGGACGCTATCTGGAAAAAAAGTGTTTTTCTCGTCTGTACGCATCCAAGTATGTCGCATGCGTCTTGCGCTATATGAAAATAAAGTGTTTATCTCGTCAGTACGCCCCAAATAGGTCTTATGGTCGGACGCTATCTGGAAAAAAAGTGTTTTTCTCGTCTGTACGCATCCAAGTATGTCGCATGCGTCTTGCGCTATTTGAAAATAAAGTGTTTATCTCGTCAGTACGCATCCAAATAGGTCTTATGGTCGGACGCTATCTGGAAAAAAAGTGTTTTTCTCGTCTGTACGCATCAAAGTATGCCGCATGCGACTTGCGCTATTTGAAAAAAGTGTTTTTCTCATCTGTACGCATCCAAGTATGCGCATGCGTCTTGCGCTATCTGAAAAAAAGTGTTTTTCTCGTCTGTACGCATCCAAGTATGCCGCATGCGTCTTGCGCTATATGAAAATAAAGTGTTTATCTCGTCAGTACGCATCCAAATACGTCTTATGGTCGGACGCTATCTGGAAAAAAAGTGTTTTTCTCGTCTGTACGCATCCAAGTATGTCGCATGCGTCTTGCGCTATTTGAAAATAAAGTGTTTATCTCGTCAGTACGCATCCAAGTATGTCTTATGTCGACTTGGCTATCTGGAAAAAAGTGTTTTTCTCGTCTGTACGCATCCAAGTATGTCGCATGCGTCTTGCGCTATATGAAAATAAAGTGTTTATCTCGTCAGTACGCATCCAAATAGGTCTTATGGTCGGACGCTATCTGGAAAAAAAGTGTTTTTCTCGTCTTGTACGCATCCAAGTATGCCGCATGCGACTTGCGCTATATGAAAATAAAGTGTTTATCTCGTCAGTACGCATCCAAATACGTCTTATGGTCGGACGCTATCTGGAAAAAAAGTGTTTTTCTCGTCTGTACGCATCCAAGTATGTCGCATGCGACTTGCGCTATTTGAAAATAAAGTGTTTATCTCGTCAGTACGCATCCAAATAGGTCTTATGGTCGGACGCTATCTGGAAAAAAAGTGTTTTTTCTCGTCTGTACGCATCCAAGTATGTCGCATGCGTCTTGCGCTATTTGAAAATAAAGTGTTTATCTCGTCAGTACGCATCCAAATAGGTCTTATGAGTCGGACGCTATCTGGAAAAAAAGTGTTTTTCTCGTCTGTACGCATCCAAGTATGCTCGCGTGCGACTTGCGCTATATGAAAATAAAGTGTTTATCTCGTCAGTACGCATCCAAATACGTCTTATGGTCGGCCGCTATCTGGAAAAAAGTGTTTTTCTCGTCTGTACGCATCCAAGTATGTCGCATGCGACTTGCGCTATTTGAAAATAAAGTGTTTATCTCGTCAGTACGCATCCAAATACGTCTTATGGTCGGACGCTATCTGGAAAAAAAGTGTTTTTCTCGTCTGTACGCATCCAAGTATGCCGCATGCGACTTGCGCTATTTGAAAATAAAGTGTTTATCTCGTCAGTACGCATCCAAATACGTCTTATGGTCGGCCGCTATCTGGAAAAAAGTGTTTTTCTCGTCTGTACGCATCCAAGTATGTCGCATGCGACTTGGCTATCTGAAAAAAAAAGTGTTTTTCTCGTCTGTACGCATCCAAGTATGTCGCATGCGTCTTGCGCTATATGAAAATAAAGTGTTTATCTCGTCAGTACGCATCCAAATAGGTCTTATGGTCGGACGCTATCTGGAAAAAAAGTGTTTTTCTCGTCTGTACGCATCCAAGTATGTCGCATGCGTCTTGCGCTATTTGAAAATAAAGTGTTTATCTCGTCAGTACGCATCCAAATAGGTCTTATGGTCGGACGCTATCTGGAAAAAAAGTGTTTTTCTCGTCTGTACGCATCCAAGTATGTCGCATGCGTCTTGCGCTATATGAAAATAAAGTGTTTATCTCGTCAGTACGCATCCAAATAGGTCTTATGGTCGGACGCTATCTGGAAAAAAAGGTTTTTTCTCGTCTGTACGCATCCAAAGTATGTCGCATGCGTCTTGCGCTATTTGAAAATAAAGTGTTTATCTCGTCAGTACGCAATCAAAAAAGGTCTTATGGTCGGACGCTATCTGGAAAAAAAGTGTTTTTCTCGTCTGTACGCATCCAAGTATGTCGCATGCGTCTTGCGCTATTTGAAAATAAAGTGTTTATCTCGTCAGTACACATCCAAATAGGTCTTATGGTCGGACGCTATCTGGAAAAAAAGGTCGACCCAAGGAAGGTGCTGGTTTTTCTCATCTGTACGCATCCAAGTATGTCGCATGCGTCTTGCGCTATATGAAAATAAAGTGTTTATCTCGTCAGTACACATCCAAATAGGTCTTATGGTCAGACGCTATCTGGAAAAAAAGTGTTTTTCTCGTCTGTACCACTCCAAGTATGTCGCATGCATCTTGCGCTATTTGAAAATAAAGTGTTTATCTCGTCAGTACGCATCCAAGTATGTCGAATGCGACTTAGTGCTATCTGGAAAAAAAGTGTTTTTCTCGTCTGTACGCATCCAAGTATGTCGCATGCGTCTTGCGCTATATGAAAAATAAAGTGTTTATCTCGTCAGTACGCATCCAAATAGGTCTTATGGTCGGACGCTATCTGGAAAAAAAGTGTTTTTTCTCGTCTGTACGCATCCAAGTATGTCGCATGCGTCTTGCGCTATTTGAAAATAAAGTGTTTATCTCGTCAGTACGCATCCAAATGGTCTTATGGTCGGACGCTATCTGGAAAAAAGGTTTTTTCTCGTCTGTACGCATCCAAGTATGCCGAATGCGACTTGCGCTATATGAAAATAAAGTGTTTATCTCGTCAGTACGCATCCAAAATACGTCTTATGGTCGGACGCTATCTGGAAAAAAGTGTTTTTCTCGTCTGTACGCATCCAAGTATGTCGCATGCGACTTGCGCTGGATTTGAAAATAAAGTGTTTATCTCGTCAGTACGCATCCAAATACGTCTTATGGTCTGGACGCTTCTGGAAAAAGGTTGTTTTTCTCGTCTGTACGCATCCAAGTATGTCGCATGCGTCTTGCGCTATATGAAAATAAAGTGTTTATCTCGTCAGTACGCATCCAAATAGGTCTTATGGTCGGACGCTATCTGGAAAAAAAGTGTTTTTCTCGTCTGTACGCATCAAAGTAGTCGCATGCGTCTTGCGCTATTTGAAAATAAAGTGTTTATCTCGTCAGTACGCATCCAAATAGGTCTTATGGTCGGACGCTATCTGGAAAAAAAGTGTTTTTTCTCGTCTGTACGCATCCAAGTATGTCGCATGCGACTTGCGCTATATGAAAATAAAGTGTTTATCTCGTCAGTACGCATCCAAATAGGTCTTATGGTCGGCCGCTATCTGGAAAAAAGTGTTTTTCTCGTCTCGTACGCATCCAAGTATGTCGCATGCGTCTTGCGCTATATGAAAAATAAAGTGTTTATCTCGTCAGTACGCATCCAAATAGGTCTTATGGTCGGACGCTATCTGGAAAAAAGTGTTTTTCTCGTCTGTACGCATCCAAGTATGCCGCATGCGACTTGCGCTATTTGAAAATAAAGTGTTTTTCTCGTCAGTACGCAATCACTATGCGATCGCTGCGCTATCTGAAAAAAAAGTGTTTTTTCTCGTCTGTACGCATCCAAGTATGCCGAATGCGACTTGCGCTATATGAAAATAAAGTGTTTATCTCGTCAGTACGCATCCAAATACGTCTTATGGTCCGGACGCTATCTGGAAAAAAAGTGTTTTTCTCGTCTGTACGCATCCAAGTATGTCGCATGCGTCTTGCGCTATTTGAAAATAAAGTGTTTATCTCGTCAGTACGCATCCAAATATGTCTAATGCGACTTGTGCTATCTGGAAAAAAGTGTTTTTCTCGTCTGTACGCATCCAAGTATGTCGCATGCTTCTTGCGCTATATGAAAATAAAGTGTTTATCTCGTCAGTACGCATCCAAATAGGTCTTATGGTCGGACGCTATCTGGAAAAAAAGTGTTTTTCTCATCTGTACGCATCAAAGTATGCCGAATGCGACTTGCGCTATATGAAAATAAAGTGTTTATCTCGTCAGTACGCATCCAAATACGTCTTATGGTCGGCCGCTATCTGGAAAAAAGTGTTTTTCTCGTCTGTATGCATCCAAGTATGTCGCATGCGACTTGCGCTATTTGAAAATAAAGTGTTTATCTCGTCAGTACGCATCCAAATACGTCTTATGGTCGGACGCTATCTGGAAAAAAAGTGTTTTTCTCGTCTGTACGCATCCAAGTATGTCGCATGCGTCTTGCGCTATTTGAAAATAAAGTGTTTATCTCGTCAGTACGCATCCAAATAGGTCTTATGGTCGGACGCTATCTGGAAAAAAGTGTTTTTCTGTCGGTACGCATCCAAGTATGCCGCATGCGACTTGCGCTATATGAAAATAAAGTGTTTATCTCGTCAGTACGCATCCAAATACGTCTTATGGTCGACCGCTATCTGGAAAAAAAGTGTTTTTTCTCGTCTGTACGCATCCAAGTATGTCGCATGCGACTTGCGCTATTTGAAAATAAAGTGTTTATCTCGTCAGTACGCATCCAAATAGGTCTTATGGTCGGACGCTATCTGGAAAAAAAGTGTTTTTCTCGTCTGTACGCATCCAAGTATGTCGCATGCGACTTGCGCTATATGAAAATAAAGTGTTTATCTCGTCAGTACGCATCCAAATACGTCTTATGGTCGGCCGCTATCTGGAAAAAAAGTGTTTTTCTCGTCTGTACGCATCCAAGTATGTCGCATGCGACTTGCGCTATCTGGAAAAAAAGTGTTTTTCTCGTCTGTACGCATCCAAGTATGTCGCAGCGTCTTGCGCTATATGAAAATAAAGTGTTTATCTCGTCAGTACGCATCCAAATAGGTCTTATGGTCCGGACGCTATCTGGAAAAAAAGTGTTTTTTCTCGTCTGTACGCATCCAAGTATGTCGCATGCGTCTTGCGCTATTTGAAAATAAAGTGTTTATCTCGTCAGTACGCATCCAAATAAGGTCTTATGGTCGGACGCTATCTGGAAAAAAAGTGTTTTTCTCGTCTGTACGCATCCAAGTATGTCGCATGCGACTTGCGCTATTTGAAAATAAAGTGTTTATCTCGTCAGTACGCATCCAAATAGGTCTTATGGTCGGACGCTATCTGGAAAAAAAGTGTTTTTCTCGTCTGTACGCATCCAAGTATGTCGCATGCGTCTTGCGCTATATGAAAATAAAGTGTTTATCTCGTCAGTACACATCCAAATAAGGTCTTATGGTCGGACGCTATCTGAAAAAAGTGTTTTTCTCGTCTGTACGCATCCAAGTATGTCGCATGCGTCTTGCGCTATTTGAAAATAAAGTGTTTTTCTCGTCTGTACGCATCCAAATATGCCGAATGCGACTTGTGCCTGGAAAAAAAGTGTTTTTCTCATCTGTACGCATCCAAGTATGTCGCATGGGTCTTGCGCTATATGAAAATAAAGTGTTTATCTCGTCAGTACACATCCAAATAGGTCTTATGGTCAGACGCTATCTGGAAAAAAGTGTTTTTCTCGTCTGTACGCATCCAAGTATGTCGCATGCATCTTGCGCTATTTGAAAATAAAGTGTTTATCTCGTCAGTACGCATCCAAGTATGTCGAATGCGACTTGTGCTATCTGGAAAAAAGTGTTTTTCTCGTCTGTACGCATCCAAGTATGTCGCATGCGTCTTGCGCTATATGAAAATAAAGTGTTTATCTCGTCAGTACGCATCCAAATAGGTCTTATGGTCGGACGCTATCTGGGAAAAAAGTGTTTTTCTCGTCTGTACGCATCCAAGTATGTCGCATGCGTCTTGCGCTATTTGAAAATAAAGTGTTTATCTCGTCAGTACGCATCCAAATAGGTCTTATGGTCGGACGCTATCTGGAAAAAAAGTGTTTTTCTCGTCTGTACGCATCCAAGTATGCCGCATGCGTCTTGCGCTATATGAAAAAAAAGTGTTTATCTCGTCAGTACGCATCCAAATAGGTCTTATGGTCGGACGCTATCTGGAAAAAAAGTGTTTTTCTCGTCTGTACGCATCCAAGTATGTCGATGCGACTTGCGCTATTTGAAAATAAAGTGTTTATCTCGTCAGTACGCATCCAAATAGGTCTTATGGTCGAACGCTATCTGGAAAAAAAAGTGTTTTTCTCGTCTGTACGCATCCAAGTATGTCGCATGCGTCTTGCGCTATATGAAAATAAAGTCTTTATCTCGTCAGTACACATCCAAATAGGTCTTATGGTCGGACGCTATCTGGAAAAAAAGTGTTTTTCTCGTCTGTACGCATCCAAATGTATGCCGCATGCGTCTTGCGCTATTTGAAAATAAAGTGTTTTTATCTCGTCTGTACGCATCCAAATATGCCGAATGCGACTTGTGCTAGAAAAAAGTGTTTTTTCTCATCTGTACGCATCCAAGTATGTCGCATGCGTCTTGCGCTATATGAAAATAAAGTGTTTATCTCGTCAGTACGCATCCAAATAGGTCTTATGGTCAGTCGCTATCTGGAAAAAAGTGTTTTTCTCGTCTGTACGCATCCAAGTATGTCGCATGCGTCTTGCGCTATATGAAAATAAAGTGTTTATCTCGTCAGTACGCATCCAAATAGGTCTTATGGTCGGACGCTATCTGGAAAAAAGTGTTTTTCTCGTCTGTACGCATCCAAGTATGTCGCATGCGTCTTGCGCTATTTGAAAATAAAGTGTTTATCTCGTCAGTACGCCAATAGGTCTTATGGTCGGACGCTATCTGGAAAAAAAGTGTTTTTCTCGTCTGTACGCATCCAAGTATGTCGCATGCGTCTTGCGCTATATGAAAATAAAGTGTTTATCTCGTCAGTACGCATCCAAATACGTCTTATGGTCGGACGCTATCTGGAAAAAAAGTGTTTTTCTCGTCTGTACGCATCCAAGTATGTCGCATGCGTCTTGCGCTAAATGAAAATAAAGTGTTTATCTCGTCAGTACGCATCCAAATAGGTCTTATGGTCGGACGCTATCTGGAAAAAAAGTGTTTTTCTCGTCTGTACGCATCCAAGTATGTCAGCATCTTGCGCTATTATGAAAATAAAGTGTTTATCTCGTCAGTACGCATCCAAATAGGTCTTATGGTCGGACGCTATCTGGAAAAAAAGTGTTTTTTCTCGTCTGTACGCATCCAAGTATGTCGCATGCGTCTTGCGCTATATGAAAATAAAGAGTTTATCTCGTCAGTACGCATCCAAATAGGTCTTATGGTCGACCGCTATCTGGAAAAAAAAGTGTTTTTCTCTTCTGTACGCATCCAAGTATGTCGCATGCGTCTTGCGCTATTTGAAAATAAAGTGTTTATCTCGTCAGTACGCATCCAAATATGCCTAATGTCGACTTGTGCTATCTGGAAAAAAAGTGTTTTTCTCGTCTGTACGCATCCAAGTATGTCGCATGCGTCTTGCGCTATTTGAAAATAAAGTGTTTATCTCGTCAGTACGCATCCAAATAGGTCTTATGGTCGGACGCTATCTGGAAAAAAAGTGTTTTTCTCGTCTGTACGCATCCAAGTATGCCGAATGCGACTTGCGCTACCTGAAAAAAAAGTGTTTTTCTCGTCTGTACGCATCCAAGTATGTCGCATGCGTCTTGCGCTATATGAAAATAAAGTGTTTATCTTGTCAGTACGCATCCAAATAGGTCTTATGGTCTGGCGCTATCTGGAAAAAAAGTGTTTTTCTCGTCTGTACGCATCCAAATATGTCTTATGGTCGGACGCTATCTGGAAAAAAAGTGTTTTTCTCGTCTGTACGCATCCAAGTATGTCGCATGCGTCTTGCGCTATATGAAAATAAAGTGTTTATCTCGTCAGTACGCATCCAAATAGGTCTTATGGTCAGACGCTATCTGGAAAAAAGTGTTTTTCTCGTCTGTACGCATCCAAGTATGTCGCATGCGTCTTGCGCTATATGAAAATAAAGTGTTTATCTCGTCAGTACGCATCCAAGTATGCCTAATGCGACTTGTGCTATCTGGAAAAAAGTGTTTTTCTCGTCTGTACGCATCCAAGTATGTCGCATGCGTCTTGCGCTATATGAAAATAAAGTGTTTATCTCGTCAGTACGCATCCAAATAGGTCTTATGGTCGGACGCTATCTGGAAAAAAAGTGTTTTTCTTGTCTGTACGCATCCAAGTATGTCGCATGCGTCTTGCGCTATTTGAAAATAAAGTGTTTTTCTCGTCTGTACGCATCCAAGTATGCCTAATGTCGACTTGTGTATTCTGGAAAAAAAGTGTTTTTCTCGTCTGTACGCATCCAAGTATGTCGCATGCGTCTTGCGCTATTTGAAAATAAAGTGTTTATCTCGTCAGTACGCATCCAAATAGGTCTTATGGTCGGACGCTATCTGGAAAAAAAGCGTTTTTCTCGTCTGTACGCATCCAAGTATGCCGAATGCGACTTGCGCTTTCTGGAAAAAAAGTGTTTTTCTCGTCTGTACGCATCCAAGTATGTCGCATGCGTCTTGCGCTATATGAAAATAAAGTGTTTATCTTGTCAGTACACATCCAAATAGGTCTTATGGTCGAACGCTGGAAAAAGGTTTTCGTACGCCCAGGTCTATGGTCGAACGCTTTCTGGAAAAAAGTGTTTTTCTCGTCTGTACGCATCCAAGTATGTCGCATGCGTCTTGCGCTATATGAAAATAAAGTGTTTATCTCGTCAGTACGCATCCAAATAGGTCTTATGGTCGGACGCTATCTGGAAAAAAAGTGTTTTTCTCGTCTGTACGCATCCAAGTATGTCGCATGCGTCTTGCGCTATATTTGAAAATAAAGTGTTTATCTCGTCAGTACGCATCCAAATAGGTCTTATGGTCGGACGCTTATCTGGAAAAAAAGTGTTTTTCTCGTCTGTACGCATCCAAGTATGTCGCATGCGTCTTGCGCTATTTGAAAATAAAGTGTTTATCTCGTCAGTACGCATCCAAGTATAGGTCTAATGGTCGGACTTGGCTATCTGGAAAAAAAGTGTTTTTCCTCGTCTGTACGCATCCAAGTATGTCGCATGCGTCTTGCGCTATATGAAAATAAAGTGTTTATCTCGTCAGTACGCATCCAAATAGGTCTTATGGTCGGACGCTATCTGGAAAAAAGTGTTTTTTCTCGTCTGTACGCATCCAAGTATGTCGCATGCGTCTTGCGCTATTTGAAAATAAAGTGTTTTTCTCGTCAGTACGCATCCAAATAAGTCTTATGGTCGGACGCTAACTGGAAAAAAGGTGTTTTTCTCGTCTGTACGCATCCAAGTATGTCGCATGCGTCTTGCGCTATATGAAAATAAAGTGTTTATCTCGTCAGTACGCATCCAAATAGGTCTTATGGTCGGACGCTATCTGGAAAAAAAGTGTTTTTCTCGTCTGTACGCATCCAAGTATGTCGCATGCGTCTTGCGCTATTTGAAAATAAAGTGTTTATCTCGTCAGTACGCATCCAAATAGGTCTTATGGTCGGACGCTATCTGGAAAAAAGTGTTTTTTCTCGTCTGTACGCATCCAAGTATGTCGCATGCATCTTGCGCTATTTGAAAATAAAGTGTTTATCTCGTCAGTACGCATCCAAGTATGTCGAATGCGACTTGTGCTATCTGGAAAAAAAGTGTTTTTCTCGTCTGTACGCATCCAAGTATGTCGCATGCGTCTTGCGCTATTTGAAAATAAAGTGTTTATCTCGTCAGTACGCATCCAAATAGGTCTTATGGTCGGACGCTATCTGGAAAAAAAGTGTTTTTCTCGTCTGTACGCATCCAAGTATGTCGCATGCGTCTTGCGCTATTGAAAATAAAGTGTTTTCTCGTCAGTACGCATCAAATAGTCTTATGGTCGGACGCTATCTGGGAAAAAAGTGTTTTTCTCGTCTGTACGCATCAAGTATGTCGCATGCGTCTTGCGCTATTTGAAAATAAAGTGTTTATCTCGTCAGTACGCATCCAAATAGGTCTTATGGTCGGACGCTATCTGGAAAAAAGTGTTTTTCTCGTCTGTACGCATCCAAGTATGCCGCATGCGACTTGCGCTATTTGAAAATAAAGTGTTTATCTCGTCAGTACGCATCCAAATACGTCTTATGGTCGGACGCTATCTGGAAAAAAGTGTTTTTCTCGTCTGTACGCATCCAAGTATGTCGCATGCGACTTGCGCTATTTGAAAATAAAGTGTTTATCTCGTCAGTACGCATCCAAATAGGTCTTATGGTCGGACGCTATCTGGAAAAAAAGTGTTTTTCTCGTCTGTACGCATCCAAGTATGTCGCATGCGTCTTGCGCTATTTGAAAATAAAGTGTTTATCTCGTCAGTACGCATCCAAATAGGTCTTATGGTCGGACGCTATCTGGAAAAAAAGTGTTTTTCTCGTCTGTACGCATCAAAGTATGTCGCATGCGTCTTGCGCTATTTGAAAATAAAGTGTTTTTCTCGTCTGTACGCATCCAAGTATGCCGAATGCGACTTGCGCTATATGAAAATAAAGTGTTTATCTCGTCAGTACGCATCCAAATACGTCTTATGGTCGGACGCTATCTGGAAAAAAAGTGTTTTTCTCGTCTGTACGCATCAAAGTATGTCGCATGCGTCTTGCGCTATTTGAAAATAAAGTGTTTATCTCGTCAGTACGCATCCAAGTATGTCGAATGCGACTTGTGCTATCTGGAAAAAAAGTGTTTTTCTCGTCTGTACGCATCCAAGTATGTCGCATGCGTCTTGCGCTATATGAAAATAAAGTGTTTATCTCGTCAGTACGCATCCAAATAGGTCTTATGGTCGGACGCTATCTGGAAAAAAAGTGTTTTTCTCGTCTGTACGCATCCAAGTATGTCGCATGCGTCTTGCGCTATTTGAAAATAAAGTGTTTATCTCGTCAGTACGCATCCAAATAAGTTTTATGGTCGGACGCTAACTGGAAAAAAAGGGTTTTCTCGTCTGTACGCATCCTTGTATGCCGCATGCGACTTGCGCTATTTGAAAATAAAGTGTTTATCTCGTCAGTACGCATCCAAATAGGTCTTATGGTCGGACGCTATCTGGAAAAAAAGTGTTTTTCTCGTCTGTACGCATCCAAGTATGTCGCATGCGACTTGCGCTATTTGAAAATAAAGTGTTTATCTCGTCAGTACGCATCCAAATAAGTCTTATGGTCGGACGCTATCTGGAAAAAAAGGTTTTTTCTCGTCTGTACGCATCCAAGTATGTCGCATGCGTCTTGCGCTATATGAAAATAAAGTCTTTATCTCGTCAGTACGCATCCAAATAGGTCTTATGGTCGGACGCTATCTGGAAAAAAAGTGTTTTTCTCGTCTGTACGCATCCAAGTATGTCGCATGCATCTTGCGCTATTTGAAAATAAAGTGTTTATCTCGTCATTACGCATCCAAGTATGCCGAATGCGACTTGCCTTTCTGGAAAAAAAGTGTTTTTCTCATCTGTACGCATCCAAGTATGCCGAATGCGCTTGCGCTATATGAAAATAAAGTGTTTATCTTGTCAGTACGCATCCAAATACGTCTTATGGTCGGACGCTATCTGGAAAAAAAGTGTTTTTCTCGTCTGTACGCATCCAAGTATGTCGCATGCGACTTGCGCTATTTGAAAATAAAGTGTTTATCTCGTCAGTACGCATCCAAATACGTCTTATGGTCGGACGCTATCTGGAAAAAAAGTGTTTTTTCTCGTCTGTACGCATCCAAGTATGTCGCATGCGTCTTACGCTATATGAAAATAAAGTGTTTATCTCGTCAGTACGCATCCAAATAGGTCTTATGGTCGGACGCTATCTGGAAAAAAAGTGTTTTTCTCGTCTGTACGCATCAAGTATGTCGCATGCGTCTTGCGCTATTTGAAAATAAAGTGTTTTTCTCGTCTGTACGCATCCAAGTATGCCGAATGCGACTTGCGCTATATGAAAATAAAGTGTTTATCTCGTCAGTACGCATCCAAATACGTCTTATGGTCGGACGCTATCTGGAAAAAAAGTGTTTTTCTCGTCTGTACGCATCAAAGTATGTCGCATGCGTCTTGCGCTATTTGAAAATAAAGTGTTTATCTCGTCATTACGCATCCAAGTATGTCGAATGCGACTTGTGCTATCTGGAAAAAAAGTGTTTTTCTCGTCTGTACGCATCAAAGTATGTCGCATGCGTCTTGCGCTATATGAAAATAAAGTGTTTATCTCGTCAGTACGCATCCAAATAGGTCTTATGGTCGGACGCTATCTGGAAAAAAGTGTTTTTCTCGTCTGTACGCATCCAAGTATGTCGCATGCGTCTTGCGCTATTTGAAAATAAAGTGTTTATCTCGTCAGTACGCATCCAAATAAGTCTTATGGTCGGACGCTAACTGGAAAAAAAGTGTTTTTCTCGTCTGTACGCATCCAAGTATGCCGCATGCGTCTTGCGCTATATGAAAATAAAGTGTTTATCTCGTCAGTACGCATCCAAATAGGTCTTATGGTCGGACGCTATCTGGAAAAAAAGTGTTTTTCTCGTCTGTACGCATCCAAGTATGTCGCATGCGACTTGCGCTATGGAAAATAAAGTGTTTATCTCGTCAGTACGCATCCAATAGGTCTTATGGTCGGACGCTATCTGCAAAAAAGTGTTTTTCTCGTCTGTACGCATCCAAGTATGTCGCATGCATCTTGCGCTATTTGAAAATAAAGTGTTTATCTCGTCAGTACGCATCCAAGTATGTCGAATGCGACTTGTGCTATCTGGAAAAAAAGTGTTTTTCTCGTCTGTACGCATCCAAGTATGTCGCATGCGTCTTGCGCTATATGAAAATAAAGTGTTTATCTCGTCAGTACGCATCCAAATAGGTCTTATGGTCGGACGCTATCTGGAAAAAAAGTGTTTTTCTCGTCTGTACGCATCCAAGTATGTCGCATGCGTCTTGCGCTATTATGAAAATAAAGTGTTTATCTCGTCAGTACGCATCCAAATAGGTCTTATGGTCGGACGCTATCTGGGAAAAAAGTGTTTTTCTCGTCTGTACGCATCCAAGTATGTCGCATGCGTCTTGCGCTATTTGAAAATAAAGTGTTTATCTCGTCAGTACGCATCCAAATAGGCCTAATGGGCTTGCGGCTATCTGGAAAAAAAGTGTTTTTCTCGTCTGTACGCATCCAAGTATGCCGAATGCGACTTGCGCTATATGAAAATAAAGTGTTTATCTCGTCAGTACGCATCCAAATACGTCTTATGGTCGGACGCTATCTGGAAAAAAAGTGTTTTTCTCGTCTGTACGCATCCAAGTATGTCGCATGCGTCTTGCGCTATTTGAAAATAAAGTGTTTATCTCGTCAGTACGCATCCAAATATGTCTAATGCGTCTGGCGCTATCTGGAAAAAAGTGTTTTTTCTCGTCTGTACGCATCCAAGTATGTCGCATGCGTCTTGCGCTATATGAAAATAAAGTGTTTATCTCGTCAGTACGCATCCAAATAGGTCTTATGGTCGGACGCTATCTGGAAAAAAGTGTTTTTTCTCGTCTGTACGCATCCAAGTATGTCGCATGCGTCTTGCGCTATTTGAAAATAAAGTGTTTATCTCGTCAGTACGCATCCAAATAAGTCTTATGGTCGGACGCTATCTGGGAAAAAAAGGTTTTTCTCCGTCTGTACGCATCCAAGTATGCCGCATGCACTTGCGCTATTTGAAAATAAAGTGTTTATCTCGTCAGTACGCATCCAAATAGGTCTTATGGTCGGACGCTATCTGGAAAAAAGTGTTTTTTCCGTCTGTATGCATCCAAGTATGTCGATCCTCTTGCGCTATTTGAAAATAAAGTGTTTATCTCGTCAGTACGCATCCAAATAGGTCTTATGGTCGGACGCTATCTGGAAAAAAATGTTTTTCTCGTCTGTACGCATCCAAGTATGTCGCATGCGACTTGCGCTATTTGAAAATAAAGTGTTTATCTCGTCAGTACGCATCCAAATAAGTTTTATGGTCGGACGCTAACTGGAAAAAAGGGTTTTTCTCGTCTGTACGCATCCTTGTATGCCGCATGCGACTTGCGCTATTTGAAAATAAAGTGTTTATCTCGTCAGTACGCATCCAAATAGGTCTTATGGTCGAACGCTTTCTGGAAAAAAAGTGTTTTTCTCGTCTGTATGCATCCAAGTATGTCGCATGCGACTTGCGCTATTTGAAAATAAAGTGTTTATCTCGTCAGTACGCATCCAAATAAGTTTTATGGTCGGACGCTAACTGGAAAAAAAGGGTTTTTCTCGTCTGTACGCATCCAAGTATGTCGCATGCGTCTTGCGCTATATGAAAATAAAGTCTTTATCTCGTCAGTACACATCCAAATAGGTCTTATGGTTGGACGCTATATGGAAAAAAAGTGTTTTTCTCGTCTGTACGCATCCAAGTATGTCGCATGCATCTTGCGCTATTTGAAAATAAAGTGTTTATCTCGTCATTACGCATCCAAGTATGCCGAATGCGACTTGTACTTTCTGGAGAAAAAGTGTTTTTCTCATCTGTACGCATCCAAGTATGCCGAATGCGACTTGCGCTATATGAAAATAAAGTGTTTATCTTGTCAGTACGCATCCAAATACGTATTATGGTCGGACGCTATCTGGAAAAAAGTGTTTTTCTCGTTTGTATGCATCCAAGTATGTCGCATGCGACTTGCGCTATTTGAAAATAAAGTGTTTATCTCGTCAGTACGCATCCAAATACGTCTTATGGTCGGACGCTATCTGCAAAAAAAAGTGTTTTTCTCATCTGTACGCATCCAAGTATGTCGCATGCATCTTACGCTATATGAAAATAAAGTGTTATTTATCTCGTCAGTACGCATCCAAATAGGTCTTATGGTCGGACGCTATCTGGAAAAAAAGTGTTTTTCTCGTCTGTACGCATCAAAGTATGTCGCAGCGTCTTGCGCTATTTGGAAATTAAAGTGTTTTTCTTCTGTACGCATCCAAGTATGCCGAATGCGACTTGCGCTATATGAAAATAAAGTGTTTATCTCGTCAGTACGCATCCAAATACGTCTTATGGTCGGACGCTATCTGGAAAAAAAGTGTTTTTCTCGTCTGTACGCATCCAAGTATGTCGCATGCGTCTTGCGCTATTTGAAAATAAAGTGTTTATCTCATCAGCGCCGCCGCCGTCCGCTCACCAATAGGTCTTTGGTCGCGCCGGAAGTCCGCCTGCTTTTGGAAAAAAAGTTTTTTTTCACTGTACGCATCCAAGTATGTCGCATGCGTCTTGCGCTATTGGAAAATAAAGTGTTTATCTCGTCAGTACGCATCCAAGTATGTCTTATGCGACTTGTGCTATCTGGAAAAAAAGTGTTTTTCTCGTCTGTACGCATCCAAGTATGTCGCATGCGTCTTGCGCTATATGAAAATAAAGTGTTTATCTCGTCAGTACACATCCAAATAGGTCTTATGGTCGAACGCTTTCTGGAAAAAGTTTTTTCTCTGTACGCATCAAATAGGTCTTATGGTTGAACGCTTTCTGGAAAAAAATTTTTTTCTCGTCTGTACGCATCCAAGTATGTCGCATGCGTCTTGCGCTATTTGAAAATAAAGTGTTTATCTCGTCAGTACGCATCCAAGTATGTCGAATGCGACTTGTGCTATCTGGAAAAAAGTGTTTTTCTCGTCTGTACGCATCCAAGTATGTCGCATGCGTCTTGCGCTATTTGAAAATAAAGTGTTTATCTCGTCAGTACGCATACAAATAGGTCTTATGGTCGGACGCTATCTGGAAAAAAAGTGTTTTTCTCGTCTGTACGCATCCATGTATGTCGCATGCGTCTTGCGCTATTTGAAAATAAAGTGTTTATCTCGTCAGTACGCATCCAAATAGGTCTTATGGTCGGACACTATCTGGAAAAAAAGTGTTTTTCTCGTCTGTACGCATCAAAGTATGTCGCATGCGTCTTGCGCTATTTGAAAATAAAGTGTTTTTCTCGTCTGTACGCATCCAAGTATGCCGAATGCGACTTGCGCTATATGAAAATAAAGTGTTTATCTCGTCAGTACGCATCCAAATACGTCATATGGTCGGACGCTATCTGGAAAAAAATGTTTTTTCTCGTCTGTATGCATCCAAGTATGTCGCATGCGACTTGCGCTATTTGAAAATAAAGCGTTTATCTCGTCAGTACGCATCCAAATACGTCTTATGTTCGGACGCTATCTGGAAAAAAGTGTTTTTCTCGTCTGTACGCTCCCAAGTATGTCGCATGCATCTTGCGCTATTTGAAAATAAAGTGTTTATCTCGTCAGTACGCATCCAAGTATGTCGAATGCGACTTCGCTATCTGGAAAAAAAGTGTTTTTCCCATCTGTACGCATCCAAGTATGTCGCATGCGTCTTGCGCTATATGAAAATAAAGTGTTTATCTCGTCAGTACGCATCCAAATAGGTCTTATGGTCGGACGCTATCTGGAAAAAAAGTGTTTTTCTCGTCTGTACGCATCCAAGTATGTCGCATGCGTCTTGCGCTATTTGAAAATAAAGTGTTTATCTCGTCAGTACGCATCCAAATAGGTCTTATGGTCGGACGCTATCTGGAAAAAAGTGTTTTTCTCGTCTGTACGCATCAAAGTATGTCGCATGCGTCTTGCGCTATTTGAAAATAAAGTGTTTATCTCGTCAGTACGCATCCAAATAGGTCTTATGGTCGGACGCTATCTGGAAAAAAGTGTTTTTCTCGTCTGTACGCATCCAAGTATGTCGCATGCATCTTGCGCTATTTGAAAATAAAGTGTTTATCTCGTCAGTACGCATCCAAGTATGTCGAATGCGACTTGTGCTATCCGGAAAAAAGTGTTTTTCTCGTCTGTACGCATCCAAGTATGTCGCATGCGTCTTGCGCTATACGAAAAATAAAGTGTTTATCTCGTCAGTACGCATCCAAATAGGTCTTATGGTCGGACGCTATCTGGGAAAAAAGTGTTTTTCTCGTCTGTACGCATCCAAGTATGTCGCATGCGTCTTGCGCTATTTGAAAATAAAGTGTTTATCTCGTCAGTACGCATCCAAATAAGTCTTATGGTCGGACGCTAACTGGAAAAAAAGGGGTTTTTCTCGTCTGTACGCATCCAAGTATGCCGCATGCGACTTGCGCTATATGAAAATAAAGTGTTTATCTCGTCAGTACGCATCCAAGTATGTCGAATGCGACTTGTGCTATCCGGAAAAAAAGTGTTTTTCTCGTCTGTACGCATCCAAGTATGTCGCATGCGTCATGCGCTATACGAAAATAAAGTGTTTATCTCGTCAGTACGCATCCAAATAGGTCTTATGGTCGGACGCTATCTGGAAAAAAAGTGTTTTTCTCGTCTGTACGCATCCAAGTATGTCGCATGCGTCTTGCGCTATTTGAAAATAAAGTGTTTATCTCGTCAGTACGCATCCAAATAAGTTTTATGGTCGGACGCTAACTGGAAAAAAGGGTTTTTCTCGTCTGTACGCATCCAAGTATGCCGAATGCGACTTGCGCTATATGAAAATAAAGTGTTTATCTCGTCAGTACGCATCCAAATACGTCTTATGGTCGGACGCTATCTGGAAAAAATGTTTTTCTCGTCTGTATGCATCAAAAGTATGTCGCATGCGACTTGCGCTATTTGAAAATAAAGTGTTTATCTCGTCAGTACGCATCCAAATACGTCTTATGGTCGGACGCTATCTGCAAAAAAAGTGTTTTTCTCGTCTGTACGCATGCAAGTATGTCGCATGCATCTTGCGCTATTTGAAAATAAAGTGTTGATCTCGTCAGTACTCATCCAAGTATGTCGAATGCGACTTGTGCTATCTGGAAAAAAAGTGTTTTTCTCGTCTGTACGCATCCAAGTATGTCGCATGCGTCTTACGCTATATGAAAATAAAGTGTTTATCTCGTCAGTACGCATCCAAATAGGTCTTATGGTCGGACGCTATCTGGAAAAAAAGTGTTTTTCTCGTCTGTACGCATCCTTGTATGCCGCATGCGACTTGCGCTATTTGAAAATAAAGTGTTTATCTTGTCAGTACGCATCCAAATACGTATTATGGTCGGACGCTATCTGGAAAAAAAGTGTTTTTCTCGTCTGTATGCATCCAAGTATGTCGCATGCGACTTGCGCTATTTGAAAATAAAGTGTTTATCTCGTCAGTACGCATCCAAATAGGTCTTATGGTCGGACGCTATCTGGAAAAAAAGTGGTTTTTCTCTGTACGCATCCAAGTATGTCGCATGCGTCTTGCGCTATTTGAAAATAAAGTGTTTATCTCGTCAGTACGCATCCAAATAGGTCTTATGGTCGGACGCTATCTGGAAAAAAGTGTTTTTCTCGTCTGTACGCATCAAAGTATGTCGCATGCGTCTTGCGCTATTTGAAAATAAAGTGTTTTTCTCGTCTGTACGCATCAAAGTATGCCGAATGCGACTTGCGCTATATGAAAATAAAGTGTTTATCTCGTCAGTACGCATCCAAATACGTCTTATGGTCGGACGCTATCTGGAAAAAAAGTGTTTTTCTCGTCTGTACGTATCAAAGTATGTCGCATGCGTCTTGCGCTATTTGAAAATAAAGTGTTTATCTCGTCATTACGCATCCAAGTATGTCGAATGCATCTTGTGCTATCTGGAAAAAAAGTGTTTTTCTCGTCTGTACGCATCCAAGTATGTCGCATGCGTCTTGCGCTATATGAAAATAAAGTGTTTATCTCGTCAGTACGCATCCAAATAGGTCTTATGGTCGGACGCTATCTGGAAAAAAGTGTTTTTCTCGTCTGTACGCATCCTAGTATGTCGCATGCGTCTTGCGCTATTTGAAAATAAAGTGTTTATCTCGTCAGTACGCATCCAAAAAAGGTCTTATGGTCGAACGCTTTCTGGAAAAAAAGTGTTTTTCTCGTCTGTATGCATTCAAGTATGTCGCATGCGACTTGCGCTATTTGAAAATAAAGTGTTTATCTCGTCAGTACGCATCCAAATAAGTTTTATGGTCGGACGCTAACTGGAAAAAAAGGGTTTTTCTCGTCTGTACGCATCCAAGTATGTCGCATGCGTCTTGCGCTATATGAAAATAAAGTCTTTATCTCGTCAGTACACATCCAAATAGGTCTTATGGTTGGACGCTATATGGAAAAAAAGTGTTTTTCTCGTCTGTACGCATCAAAGTATGTCGCATGCATCTTGCGCTATTTGAAAATAAAGTGTTTATCTCGTCATTACGCATCCAAGTATGCCGAATGCGACTTGTACTTTCTGGAGAAAAAGTGTTTTTCTCATCTGTACGCATCCAAGTATGCCGAATGCGACTTGCGCTATATGAAAATAAAGTGTTTATCTTGTCAGTACGCATCCAAATACGTATTATGGTCGGACGCTATCTGGAAAAAAAGTGTTTTTCTCGTTTGTATGCATCCAAGTATGTCGCATGCGACTTGCGCTATTTGAAAATAAAGTGTTTATCTCGTCAGTACGCATCCAAATACGTCTTATGGTCGGACGCTATCTGCAAAAAAAGTGTTTTTCTCGTCTGTACGCATCCAAGTATGTCGCATGCATCTTACGCTATATGAAAATAAAGTATTTATCTCGTCAGTACGCATCCAAATAGGTCTTATGGTCGGACGCTATCTGGAAAAAAGTGTTTTTCTCGTCTGTACGCATCAAAGTATGTCGCATGCGTCTTGCGCTATTTGAAAATAAAGTGTTTTTCCTCCGCCTCCACGTATGCCGAATGCGACTTGCGCTATATGAAAATAAAGTGTTTATCTCGTCAGTACGCATCCAAATACGTCTTATGGTCGGACGCTATCTGGAAAAAAAGTGTTTTTCTCGTCTGTACGCATCCAAGTATGTCGCATGCGTCTTGCGCTATTTGAAAATAAAGCGTTTATCTCATCAGTACGCATCCAAATAGGTCTTATTGTCGGACGCTATCTGGAAAAAAAGTGTTTTTCTCGTCTGTACGCATCCAAATAGGTCTTATGGTCAGAAGCTATCTGGAAAAAAAGTCTTTATCTCGTCAGTACACATCCAAATAGGTCTTATGGTCGGACGCTATCTGGAAAAAAAGTGTTTTACTCGTCTGTACGCATCCAAGTATGTCGCATGCGTCTTGCGCTATTTGAAAATAAAGTGTTTTTCTCGTCTGTACGCATCCAAAAGGCCGAATGCGACTTGTGCTTTATGGAGAAAAGTGTTTTTTTATCATCTGTACGCATCCAAGTATGTCGCATGCGTCTTGCGCTATTTGAAAATAAAGTGTTTATCTCGTCAGTACGCATCCAAGTATGTCGTATGCGACTTGTGCTACCTGAAAAAAAGTGTTTTTTCTCGTCTGTACGCATCCAAGTATGTCGCATGCGTCTTGCGCTATATGAAAATAAAGTGTTTATCTTGTCAGTACACATCCAAATAGGTCTTATGGTCGAACGCTTTCTGGAAAAAAGTGTTTTTCTCGTCTGTACGCATCCAAATAGGTCTTATGGTTGAACGCTTTCTGGAAAAAAAGTGTTTTTCTCGTCTGTACGCATCCAAGTATGTCGCATGCGTCTTGCGCTATATGAAAATAAAGTCTTTATCTCGTCAGTACGCATCCAAATAGTTCTTATGGTCGGACGCTATCTGGAAAAAAAGTGTTTTTCTCGTCTGTACGCATCCAAGTATGTCGCATGCGTCTTGCGCTATATGAAAATAAAGTGTTTATCTTGTCAGTACGCATCCAAATAGGTCTTTTGGTCCGGAGGCCACCTGGAAAAAATGTTTTTTCTCGTTTGTACGCATCCAAGTATGTCGCATGCGTCTTGCGCTATTTGAAAATAAAGTGTTTATCTCGTCAGTACGCATCCAAATAGGTCTTACGGTCGGATGCTATCTGGAAAAAAAGTTTTTCTCGTCTGTACGCATCAAAGTATGTCGCATGCGTCTTGCGCTATTTGAAAATAAAGTGTTTTTCTCGTCTGTACGCCTCAAGTATGCCGAATGCGACTTTGCAAGGGTTTTGGAAAAAGTGTTTTTCTCATCTGTACGCATCCAAGTATGTCGCATGCGTCTTGCGCTATTTGAAAATAAAGTGTTTTTCTCGTCTGTACGCATCCAATTATGCCGAATGCGACTTGCGCTATATGAAAATAAAGTGTTTATCTCGTCAGTACGCATCCAAATACGTCTTATGGTCGGACGCTATCTGGAAAAAAAGTGTTTTTCTCGTCTGTATGCATCCAAGTATATCGCATGCGACTTGCGCTATTTGAAAATAAAGTGTTTATCTCGTCAGTACGCATCCAAGTATGTCGAATGCGACTTGTGCTTTCTGGAAAAAAGTGTTTTTCTCGTCTGTACGCAT
Organism: Camponotus fellah; assembly: GCA_030586385.1. Taxonomy (NCBI): domain Eukaryota; kingdom Metazoa; phylum Arthropoda; class Insecta; order Hymenoptera; family Formicidae; genus Camponotus; species Camponotus fellah. The sequence continues at coordinate 58,673 of JAPIVC010000775.1, forward strand.
CCAAGTATGTCGCATGCGTCTTGCGCTATATGAAAATAAAGTGTTTATCTCGTCAGTACGCATCCAAATAGGTCTTATGGTCGGACGCTATCTGGAAAAAAAGTGTTTTTCTCGTCTGTACGCATCCAAGTATGCCGAATGCGACTTGCGCTATATGAAAATAAAGTGTTTATCTCGTCAGTACGCATCCAAATACGTCTTATGGTCGGCCGCTATCTGGAAAAAAAGTGTTTTTCTCGTCTGTATGCATCCAAGTATGTCGCATGCGACTTGCGCTATTTGAAAATAAAGTGTTTATCTCGTCAGTACGCATCCAAATACGTCTTATGGTCGGACGCTATCTGGAAAAAAAGTGTTTTTCTCGTCTGTACGCATCCAAGTATGTCGCATGCGTCTTGCGTTATATGAAAATAAAATGTTTATCTCGTCAGTACGCATCCTAATAGGTCTTATGGCCGGACGCTATCTGGAAAAAAAGTGTTTTTCTCGTGTGTACGCATCCAAATATGCCGAATGCGACTTGCGCTATATGAAAATAAAGTGTTTATCTCGTCAGTACGCATCCAAATACGTCTTATGGTCGGACGCTATCTGGAAAAAAAGTGTTTTTCTCGTCTGTATGCATCCTCGTATGTCGCATGCGACTTGCGCTATTTGAAAATAAAGTGTTTATCTCGTCAGTACGCACCCAAATAGGTCTTATGGTCGAACGCTTTCTGGAAAAAAAGTGTTTTTCTAGTCTGTACGCATCCAAGTTTGTCGCATACGTCTTGCGCTATATGAAAATAAAGTCTTTATCTCGTCAGTACGCATCCAAATACGTCTTATGGTCGGACGCTATCTGGAAAAAAAGTGTTTTTCTCGTCTGTACGCATCCAAGTATGTCGCAAGCGTCTTGCGCTATTTGAAAATAAAGTGTTTTTCTCGTCTGTACGCATCCAAATATGCCGAATGCGACTTGTGCTTTCTGGAGAAAAAGTGTTTTTCTCATCTGTACGCATCCAAGTATGTCGCATGCGTCTTGCGTTATATGAAAATAAAGTGTTTATCTCGTCAGTACGCATCCAAATAGGTCTTATGGTCGGACGCTATCTGGAAAAAGTGTTTTTCTCGTCTGTACGCATCCAAGTATGTCGCATGCGTCTTGCGCTATTTGAAAATAAAGTGTTTATCTCATCAGTACGCATCCAAATAGGTCTTATTGTCGGACGCTATCTGGAAAAAAAGTGTTTTTCTCGTCTGTACGCATCCAAGTATGCCGAATGCGACTTGCGCTATATGAAAATAAAGAGTTTATCTCGTCAGTACGCATCCAAATACGTCTTATGGTCGGACGCTATCTGGAAAAAAAGTGTTTTTCTCGTCTGTACGCATCCAAGTATGTCGCATGCGTCTTGCGTTATATGAAAATAAAATGTTTATCTCGTCAGTACGCATCCTAATAGGTCTTATGGTCGGACGCTATCTGGAAAAAAAGTGTTTTTCTCGTCTGTACGCATCCAAGTATGTCGCATGCGTCTTGCGCTATTTGAAAATAAAGTGTTTATCTCGTCAGCACGCATCCAAATAGGTCTTATGGTCGGACGCTATCTGGAAAAAAAGTGTTTTTCTCGTCTGTACGCATCCAAGTATGCCGAATGCGACTTGCGCTATATGAAAATAAAGTGTTTATCTCGTCAGTACGCATCCAAATACGTCTTATGGTCGGCCGCTATCTGGAAAAAAAGTGTTTTTCTCGTCTGTATGCATCCAAGTATGTCGCATGCGACTTGCGCTATTTGAAAATAAAGTGTTTATCTCATCAGTACGCATCCAAATAGGTCTTATTGTCGGACGCTATCTGGAAAAAAGTGTTTTCTCCCGTCTGTACGCATCCAAGTATGCCGAATGCGACTTGCGCTATATGAAAATAAAGAGTTTATCTCGTCAGTACGCATCCAAATACGTCTTATGGTCGGACGCTATCTGGAAAAAAAGGGTTTTTTTTCGTCTGTACGCATCCAAGTATGTCGCATGCGTCTTGCGTTATATGAAAATAAAATGTTTATCTCGTCAGTACGCATCCTAATAGGTCTTATGGTCGGACGCTATCTGGAAAAAAAGTGTTTTTCTCGTCTGTACGCATCCAAGTATGTCGCATGCGTCTTGCGCTATTTGAAAATAAAGTGTTTATCTCGTCAGCACGCATCCAAATAGGTCTTATGGTCGGACGCTATCTGGAAAAAAGTGTTTTTCTCGTCTGTACGCATCCAAGTATGCCGAATGCGACTTGCGCTATATGAAAATAAAGTGTTTATCTCGTCAGTACGCATCCAAATACGTCTTATGGTCGGCCGCTATCTGGAAAAAAAGTGTTTTTCTCGTCTGTATGCATCCAAGTATGTCGCATGCGACTTGCGCTATTTGAAAATAAAGTGTTTATCTCGTCAGTACGCATCCAAATACGTCTTATGGTCGGACGCTATCTGGAAAAAAGTGTTTTTCTCGTCTGTACGCATCCAAGTATGTCGCATGCATCTTGCGCTATTTGAAAATTAAGTGTTTATCTCGTCAGTACGCATCCAAGTATGTCGAATGCGACTTGTGCTATCTGGAAAAAAAGTGTTTTTCTCGTCTGTACGCATCAAAGTATGTCGCATGCGTCTTGCGCTATTTGAAAATAAAGTGTTTTTCTTGTCTGTACGCATCCAAGTAAGCCGAATGCGACTTGCGCTATATGAAAATAAAGTGTTTATCTCGTCAGTACGCATCCAAATACGTCTTATGGTCGGACGCTATCTGGAAAAAATGTTTTTCTCGTCTGTATGCATCCAAGTATGTCGCATGCGACTTACGCTATTTGAAAATAAAGTGTTTATCTCGTCAGTACGCATCCAAATAAGTTTTATGGTCGGACGCTAACTGGAAAAAAAGGGTTTTTCTCGTCTGTACGCATTCATGTATGCCGCATGCGACTTGCGCTATCTGGAAAAAAATTGTTTTTCTCGTCTATACGCATCCAAGTATGTCGCATGCGTCTTGCGCTATTTGAAAATAAATTGTTTATCTCGTCAGTACGGATCCAAATAGGTCTTATGGTCGAATGCCTTTCTGGAAAAAAAGTGTTTTTCTCGTCTGTACGCATCCAGGTATGTCGCATGCGTCTTGCGCTATATGAAAATAAAGTCTTTATCTCGTCAGTACACATCCAAATAGGTCTTGTGGTCGGACGCTATATGGAAAAAAAGTGTTTTTCTCGTCTGTACACATCCAAGTATGTCGCATGCGTCTTGCGCTATTTGAAAATAAAGTGTTTTTCTCGTCTGTACGCATCCAAGTATGCCGAATGCGACTTGTGCTTTCTGGAGAAAAAGTGTTTTTCTCATCTGTACGCATCCAAGTATGTCGCATGCGTCTTGCGCTATATGAAAATAAAGTGTTTATCTCGTCAGTACGCATCCAAATACGTCTTATGGTCGGACGCTATCTGGAAAAAAAGTGTTTTTCTCGTCTGTATGCATCCAAGTATGTCGCATGCGACTTGCGCTATTTGAAAATAAAGTGTTTTTCTCGTCTGTATGCATCCAAGTATGCCGAATGCGACTTGCGCTATATGAAAATAAAGTGTTTATCTCGTCAGTACGCATCCAAATACGTCTTATGGTCGGACGCTATCTGGAAAAAAAGTGTTTTTCTCGTCTGTATGCATCCAAGTATGTTTCATGCGTTTTGGGCTATATGAAAATAAAGTCTTTATCTCGTCAGTACACATCCAAATAGGTCTTATGGTCGGACGCTATCTGGAAAAAAAGTGTTTTTCTCGTCTGTACGCATCCAAGTATGTCGCATGCGACTTGCGCTATTTGAAAATAAAGTGTTTTTCTCGTCTGTACGCATCCAAGTATGCCGAATGCGACTTGTGCTTTCTGGAAAAAAATTGTTTTTCTCGTCTGTACGCATCCAAGTATGTCGCATGCGTCTTGCGCTATATGAAAATAAAGTGTTTATCTTGTCAGTACACATCCAAATAGGTCTTATGGTCAGACGCTATCTGGAAAAAAAGTGTTTTTCTCGTCTGTACGCATCCAAATAGGTCTTATGGTCGAACGCTTTCTGGAAAAAAAGTGTTTTTCTCGTCTGTACGCATCCAAGTATGTCGCATGCGTCTTGCGCTATTTGAAAATAAAGTGTTTTTCTCGTCTGTACGCATCCAAGTTTGGCGAATGCGACTTGTGTATTCTCGAAAAAAGTGTTTTTCTCATCTGTACGCATCCAAGTATGTCGCATGCGTCTAGCGCTATTTGAAATTAAAGTGTTTATCTCGACAGTACGCATCCAAATAGATCTTATGGTCGGACGCTATCTGGAAAAAAAGTGTTTTTCTCGTCTGTACGCATCCAAGCTGCCGAATGCGACTTGTGCCTTCCTGGAGAAAAAGTGTTTTTCTCATCTGTACGCATCCAAGTATGTCGCATGCGTCTTGCGCTATATGAAAATAAAGTGTTTATCTTGTCAGTACACATCCAAATAGGTCTTATGGTCGAACGCTTTCTGGAAAAAAAGTGTTTTTCTCGTCTGTACGCATCCAAATAGGTCTTATGGTCAGAAGCTATCTGGAAAAAAAGTGTTTTTCTCGTCAGTACGCATCCAAATAGGTCTTATGGTCGAACGCTTTCTGGAAAAAAAGTGTTTTTCTCGTCTGTACGCATCCAAGTATGTCGCATGCGTATTGCGCTATATGAAAATAAAGTCTTTATCTCGTCAGTACACATCCAAATAGGTCTTATGGTCGGACGCTATCTGGAAAAAAAGTGTTTTTCTCGTCTGTACGCATCCAAGTATGTCGCATGCGTCTTGCGCTATTTGAAAATAAAGTGTTTTTCTCGTCTGTACGCATCCAAGTATGCCGAATGCGACTTGTGCTTTATGGAGAAAAAGTGTTTTTCTCATCTGTCCAAGTATGTCGCATGCGTCTTGCGCTATTTGAAAATAAAGTGTTTATCTCGTCAGTACGCATCCAAGTATGTCGTATGCGACTTGTGCTATCTGGAAAAAAAGTGTTTTTCTCGTCTGTACGCATCCAAGTATGTCGCATGCGTCTTGCGCTATATGAAAATAAAGTGTTTATCTTGTCAGTACACATCCAAATAGGTCTTATGGTCGAACGCTTTCTAGAAAAAAAGTGTTTTTCTCGTCTGTACGCATCCAAATAGGTCTTATGGTTGAACGCTTTCTGGAAAAAAAGTGTTTTTCTCGTCTGTACGCATCCAAGTATGTCGCATGCGTCTTACGCTATATGAAAATAAAGTCTTTATCTCGTCAGTACGCATCCAAATAGTTCTTATGGTCGGACGCTATCTGGAAAAAAGTGTTTTTTTCGTCTGTACGCATCCAAGTATGTCGCATGCGTCTTGCGCTATATGAAAATAAAGTGTTTATCTTGTCAGTACGCATCCAAATAGGGCTTTTGGTCGGACGCTATATGGAAAAAAAAGTGTTTTTCTCGTTTGTACTCATCCAAGTATGTCGCATGCGTCTTGCGCTATTTGAAAATAAAGTGTTTATCTCGTCAGAACGCATCCAAATAGGTCTTACGGTCGGATGCTATCTGGAAAAAAGTGTTTTTCTCATCTGTACGCATCAAGGTATGTCGCATGGCGTCATGCGCTATACGAAAATAAAGTGTTTATCTCGTCAGTACGCATCCAAATAGGTCTTATGCCCGGACGCTATCTGGAAAAAAGTGTTTTTCTCGTCTGTACGCATCCAAGTATGTCGCATGCGTCTTGCGCTATTTGAAAATAAAGTGTTTATCTCGTCAGTACGCATCCAAATAAGTTTTATGGTCGGACGCTAACTGGAAAAAAAGGGTTTTTCTCGTCTGTACGCATCCAAGTATGCCGAATGCGACTTGCGCTATATGAAAATAAAGTGTTTATCTCGTCAGTACGCATCCAAATACGTCTTATGGTCGGACGCTATCTGGAAAAAAAGTGTTTTTCTCGTCTGTATGCATCCAGAATGTCGCATGCGACTTGCGCTATTTGAAAATAAAGTGTTTATCTCGTCAGTACGCATCCAAATACGTCTTATGGTCGGACGCTATCTGCAAAAAAAGTGTTTTTCTCGTCTGTACGCATGCAAGTATGTCGCATGCATCTTGCGCTATTTGAAAATAAAGTGTTGATCTCGTCAGTACTCATCCAAGTATGTCGAATGCGACTTGTGCTATCTGGAAAAAGTGTTTTTCTCGTCTGTACGCATCCAAGTATGTCGCATGCGTCTTACGCTATATGAAAATAAAGTGTTTATCTCGTCAGTACGCATCCAAATAGGTCTTATGGTCGGACGCTATCTGGAAAAAAAGGTTTTTCTCGTCTGTACGCATCCTATGCCCGGCATGCGACTTGCGCTATTTGAAAATAAAGTGTTTATCTTGTCAGTACGCATCCAAATACGTATTATGGTCGGACGCTATCTGGAAAAAAGTGTTTTTCTCGTCTGTATGCATCCAAGTATGTCGCATGCGACTTGCGCTATTTGAAAATAAAGTGTTTATCTCGTCAGTACGCATCCAAATAGGTCTTATGGTCGGACGCATCTGGAAAAAGGGTTTTCCCTGTACGCATCCAAGTATGTCGCATGCGTCTTGCGCTATTTGAAAATAAAGTGTTTATCTCGTCAGTACGCATCCAAATAGGTCTTATGGTCGGACGCTATCTGGAAAAAAAGTGTTTTTCTCGTCTGTACGCATCAAAGTATGTCGCATGCGTCTTGCGCTATTTGAAAATAAAGTGTTTTTTCTCGTCTGTACGCATCAAAGTATGCCGAATGCGACTTGCGCTATATGAAAATAAAGTGTTTATCTCGTCAGTACGCATCCAAATACGTCTTATGGTCGGACGCTATCTGGAAAAAAAGTGTTTTTCTCGTCTGTACGCATCAAAGTATGTCGCATGCGTCTTGCGCTATTTGAAAATAAAGTGTTTATCTCGTCATTACGCATCCAAGTATGTCGAATGCATCTTGTGCTATCTGGAAAAAAAGTGTTTTTCTCGTCTGTACGCATCCAAGTATGTCGCATGCGTCTTGCGCTATATGAAAATAAAGTGTTTATCTCGTCAGTACGCATTCAAATAGGTCTTATGGTCGGACGCTATCTGGAAAAAAGTGTTTTTCTCGTCTGTACGCATCCTAGTATGTCGCATGCGTCTTGCGCTATTTGAAAATAAAGTGTTTATCTCGTCAGTACGCATCCAAATAAGTTTTATGGTCGGACGCTAACTGGAAAAAAAGGGTTTTTCTCGTCTGTACGCATCCTTGTATGCCGCATGCGACTTGCGCTATTTGAAAATAAAGTGTTTATCTCGTCAGTACGCATCCAAATAGGTCTTATGGTCGAACGCTTTCTGGAAAAAAAGTGTTTTTCTCGTCTGTATGCATTCAAGTATGTCGCATGCGACTTGCGCTATTTGAAAATAAAGTGTTTATCTCGTCAGTACGCATCCAAATAAGTTTTATGGTCGGACGCTAACTGGAAAAAAAGGGTTTTTTTCGTCTGTACGCATCCAAGTATGTCGCATGCGTCTTGCGCTATATGAAAATAAAGTCTTTATCTCGTCAGTACACATCCAAATAGGTCTTATGGTTGGACGCTATATGGAAAAAAAGTGTTTTTCTCGTCTGTACGCATCCAAGTATGTCGCATGCATCTTGCGCTATTTGAAAATAAAGTGTTTATCTCGTCATTACGCATCCAAGTATGCCGAATGCGACTTGTACTTTCTGGAGAAAAAGTGTTTTTCTCATCTGTACGCATCCAGTATGCCGAATGCGACTTGCGCTATATGAAAATAAAGTGTTTATCTTGTCAGTACGCATCCAAACGTATTATGGTCGGACGCCATCTGGAAAAAAAGTGTTTTTCTCGTTTGTATGCATCCAAGTATGTCGCATGCGACTTGCGCTATTTGAAAATAAAGTGTTTATCTCGTCAGTACGCATCCAAATACGTCTTATGGTCGGACGCTATCTGCAAAAAATGTTTTTCTCGTCTGTACGCATCCAAGTATGTCGCATGCATCTTACGCTATATGAAAATAAAGTATTTATCTCGTCAGTACGCATCCAAATAGGTCTTATGGTCGGACGCTATCTGGAAAAAAAAGTGTTTTTCTCGTCTGTACGCATCAAGTTGTCGCATGCGTCGGCGCTATTTGAAAATAAAGTGTTTTTCTCGTCTGTACGCATCAAATAGGTCTTATGGTCAGAAGCTATCTGGAAAAAAATCTTTATCTCGTCAGTACACATCCAAATAGGTCTTATGGTCGGACGCTATCTGGAAAAAAGTGTTTTACTCGTCTGTACGCATCCAAGTATGTCGCATGCGTCTTGCGCTATTTGAAAATAAAGTGTTTATCTCGTCATAACGCATCCAAATAGGTCTTATGGTCGGATGCTATCTGGAAAAAAATGTTTTTCTCGTCTGTACGCATCCAAATAGGTCTTATGGTCGAACGCTTTCTGGAAAAAAGTGTTTTTCTCCTGTACGCATCCAAGTATGTCGCATGCGTCTTGCGCTATTGAAAATAAAGTGTTTTTCTCGTCTGTACGCATCCAAGTTTGGCGAATGCGACTTGTGCATTCTGGAAAAAAAGTGTTTTTCTCGTCTGTACGCATCCAAGTATGTCGCATGCGTCTAGCGCTATTTGAAATTAAAGTGTTTATCTCGACAGTACGCATCCAAATAGGTCTTATGGTCGGACGCTATCTGGAAAAAAAGTGTTTTTCTCGTCTGTACGCATCCAAGTATGCCGAATGCGACTTGTGCTCCGGAGAAAAAGTGTTTTTCATCTGTACGCATCCATGTCGCATGCGTCTTGCGCTATATGAAAATAAAGTGTTTGTCCTGGTCAGTACACATCCAAATAGGTCTTATGGTCGAACCTTTCTGGAAAAAAGTGTTTTTCTCGTCTGTACGCATCCAAGTATGTCGCATGCGACTTGCGCTATTTGAAAATAAAGTGTTTTGCTCGTCTGTACGCATCCAAGTCCGAATGCGACTTGGTGCTTTCTGGAAAAAAAATTGTTTTTCTCGTCTGTACGCATCCAAGTATGTCGCATGCGTCTTGCGCTATATGAAAATAAAGTGTTTATCTTGTCAGTACACATCCAAATAGGTCTTATGGGTCAGACGCTATCTGGAAAAAAGTGTTTTTCTCGTCTGTACGCATCCAAATAGGTCTTATGGTCGAACGCTTCGGAAAAAAGGGTTTTTCTCGTCTGTACGCATCCAAGTATGTCGCATGCGTCTTGCGTTTTGAAAATAAAGTGTTTTTCTCGTCTGTACGCATCCAAGTTTGGCGAATGCGACTTGTGATTCTGGAAAAAGTGTTTTTTCTCATCTGTACGCATCCGCAAGTATGTCGCATGCGTCTAGCGCTATTTGAAATTAAAGTGTTTATCTCGACAGTACGCATCCAAATAGATCTTATGGTCGGACGCCATCTGGAAAAAAAGTGTTTTCCTTCGTCTGTACGCATCCAAGTATGCCGAATGCGACTTTTTCCTGGAGAAAAATGTTTTTTCATCTGTACGCATCCGTATGTCGCATGCGTCTTGCGCTATATGAAAATAAAGTGTTTATCTTGTCAGTACACATCCAAATAGGTCTTATGGTCGAACGCTTTCTGGAAAAAAGTGTTTTTCTCGTCTGTACGCATCCAAATAGGTCTTATGGTCCAGAAGCTATCTGGAAAAAAGTGTTTTTCTCGTCAGTACGCATCCAAATAGGTCTTATGGTCGAACGCTTTCTGGAAAAAAGTTTTTTCTCGTCTGTACGCATCCAAGTATGTCGCATGCGTATTGCGTTATATGAAAATAAAGGTTTTTATCGTCGTAAGTACACATCCAAATAGGTCTTATGGTCGGCCGCTATCTGAAAAAATGTTTTTCTCGTCTGTACGCATCCAAGTATGTCGCATGCGTCTTGCGCTATTTGAAAATAAAGTGTTTTCTCGTCAGTACGCATCCAAGATGCCGAATGCGACTGCTTTATGGGAAAAAGTGTTTTTCTCATCTGTACGCATCCAAGTATGCGCTCGTCTTGCGCTATTTGAAAATAAAGTGTTTATCTCGTCAGTACGCATCCAGTATGTCGTATGGCTTGTGCCATCGGAAAAAAGTTTTTTCTCGTCTGTACGCATCCAAGTATGTCGCATGCGTCTTGCGCTATATGAAAATAAAGTGTTTATCTCGTCAGTACACATCCAAATAGGTCTTATGGTCGAACGCTTCTGGAAAAAAGTGTTTTTCTCGTCTGCGGGCTCCAGGATGTCGCATGCGTCTTGCGCTATATGAAAAAAAAGTGTTTATCTCGTCTGTACGCATCCAAATAGGTCTTACGGTGGAACGCTTTGGAAAAAAGTGTTTTTCTCGTCTGTACGCATCCAAGTATGTCGCATGCGTCTTACGCTATTTGAAAATAAAGTCTTTATCTCGTCAGTACGCATCCAAATAGTCCTTATGGTCGGACGCTATCTGGAAAAAAGTGTTTTTCTCGTCTGTACGCATCCAAGTATGTCGCATGCGTCTTGCGCTATATGAAAATAAAGTGTTTATCTCGTCAGTACGCATCCAAATAGGTCTTATGGTCGGACGCTATATGGAAAAAAAGGGTTTTTTCTCGTCTCAGTATGCATCGCATGCGTCCTGCGCTATTTGAAAATAAAGTGTTTATCTCGTCAGTACGCATCCAAATAAGTCTTATGGTCGGACGCTATCTGGAAAAAAGGTTTTTCTCGTCTGTACGCATCCAAGTATGCCGCATGCATGCGCTATTAAAATAAAGTGTTTATCTCGTCAGTACGCATCCAAATAGGTCTTATGCCCGGACGCTATCTGGAAAAAAGTGTTTTTCTCGTCTGTACGCATCAAGTATGTCGCATGCGCTTGCGCTGTAGAAATAAAGTGTTTATCTCGTCAGTACGCATCAAACGGTTCTTATGGTCGGACGCTATCTGGAAAAAAGGGTTTTTCTGTTCTGTACGCATCCAAGTATGTCGCATGCGTCTTGCGCTATTTGAAAATAAAGTGTTTATCTCGTCAGTACGCATCCAAGATGTCAATGCGACTTATGCTATCTGAAAAAAGTGTTTTTCTCGTCTGTACGCATCCAAGTATGTCGCATGCGACTTGCGCTATATGAAAATAAAGTGTTTATCTCGTCAGTACGCATCCAAATAGGTCTTATGGTCGGACGCTATCTGGAAAAAGTGTTTTTTCTCGTCTGTACGCATCCTAGTATGTCGCATGCGACTTGCGCTATTTGAAAATAAAGTGTTTATCTCGTCAGTACGCATCCAAATGTCTTATGGTCGGACGCTATCTGAAAAAGTGTTTTCCGTCGGGCATCCAGTATGTCGCATGCGGCTTGCGCCTATGAAAATAAAGTGTTTATCTCGTCAGTACGCATCCAAATAGGGTCTTATGGTCGAACGCTATCTGGAAAAAAGTGTTTTTCTCGTCTGTACGCATCCAAGTATGTCGCATGCGACTTGCGCTATTTGAAAATAAAGTGTTTTGTCGTCTGTACGCATCCAAGTATGTCGCATGCGTCTTGCGCTATATGAAAATAAAGTGTTTATCTCGTCAGTACGCATCCAAATAGGTCTTATGGTCGGACGCCATCTGGAAAAAAGTGTTTTTCTCGTCTGTACGCATCCAAGTATGCCGCATGCGTCTTGCGCTATTTGAAAATAAAGTGTTTATCTCAGTACGCATCCAAATAGGTCTTATGGTCGGACGCTATCTGAAAAAAGTGTTTTTCTCGTCATGCATCCAAATAGTCTTATGGTC
>JAPIVC010000776.1:0-26011 GCA_030586385.1 Camponotus fellah
TGAGTAATTAATTTATTATATTGCGACAGTTTGCTCACTTCATTATTTTATCGCATTACTTACAATAATAAATGAAGACTAAACCAAATATAAGTGATAAAATGTAGTTTTTGAAAATTTTATTAGGTGTACAAATAAGTTTCCGCGGTTTTTTATAAAAAATTAGGAATTTATTGTGAAGGAACGGTACATTACGTTTTATTCAAAATATTTTCCATCACTTGCCACCACTTTTCTCCATCTTTCTGGCAGCATTCGGATACCACGTCGGAAAAACTCTTCATCTTTTGACGCTATCCACAAATCTACCTAATTTTTGGTATCTTCATATGATGTAAAGCGCTGCTCAGACAGACCATGTGCCATCGACCGGAACAGGTGATAATCAGAAGGGGCTAAGTCTGGTGAATATGGCGGGTGGGGTAAAACTTCCCACTTGAGTGTTTCCAAGTAAGTTTTTACCGCCGCCGCAACATGTGGACGAGCATTATCGTGTAGGAGAATAATTTCGTCATGTCTGGAATAGTAATGGGCGCGTTTTTCCTTGAGTGCCCGACTCAATCTCATTAATTGTGTTCGGTAGAGAGCTCCAGTAATGGTTTCGCTCGGTTTGAGCAACTCATAATGCACGACACCAAGCTGATCCCACCAAATACACAGCATGAGTTTTTTTCCATGAATATTCGGCTTAACTGTCGATGTTGATGGTTCGCCGGGCTTAACCCATGACTTTCTCTTCTTTGAGTTATCATAGTGGATCCATTTTTCGTCACCAGTGACTATACGATGCAAAAAACTCTTTTTTTTTATGCCTGGCAAGCAGCATTTCGCTCATGCATAATCGGCGTTCAACATCTCTCGGCTTTAGTTCATATGGAACCCAATTTCCTTGTTTTTGAATCATTCCCAACGATTTTAAACGATGTGAAATTGCTTGTTGAGTCACTTGTAATGTAAGTGCAAGTTCTTTTTGCGTTTGGGACGAATCTTCCTCCAATAATACTGCCAATTCCATATCTTCGTACACTTTCGGCCTTCCACTGCGTTCTTTGTCCTCCACGTCAAACTCATCGTTCTTAAATTTTTGAAACCACTCCTGACAACTTCTCTCACTTAAAGCAGCCTCACCATATGCTTCTAGAAGCAATCGATGCGCCTCAGCTGCAGATTTTTTCAAATTAAAGAAGTAAATCAAAAGTTCCCGCAAATGACGCTTATTCGGCACAAAATTTGACATTTTCGCACGAAAAAAATTACGTGATGCTGATACGGAATCACTAATACTTCAAGGTTATGGTGTTGCCAGATGACGAAACTTGGGATATTACGTTTTACATCTGACAATTTCAACATGACCTTCTGGTGGTGCTATCTTTTGTCAAACCGCGGAAACTTATTTGTACACCTAATAGTTTACGTTCGAAGAAAAAGGAAACAGAGAAAGAGAGAGAGAGAACGAATTATTATTTTCATTATTTCTAACGATGCTAAACTGATATGGCGATTATTATCGCCGAACACATGCAATGTCGTGTCTCTGATTGCGAGTCGCGGTAAACAATCGAAAAATCGACTCATCAGGAGAGGCGCACGTGTAAGGAACGTGTTGCATGAACCTGCTTCTTTGTGTTGAGTGTCCAATACAGAAGCTGCGTTTTTGAACGCTCTGAAAGCATAATTCTATCTTTCTTATTCATTGCAAGCGAAAAAAAGATAGAACGCTTATTTCGGCCCGTGAGCGCCCAAACCGAACACAGCCAGAAGCATCGGCGCGAACACGACACGAATATTGCCGAGTTTGGCCGATCCGTCCGCCGAGCCGGCCGATCTTCTTCTATTCCGTGGCACGTGGCACGTGTAGAGTGTGCAGTTCTCCTAATCATTCCAGCAAAGCCGGTCAATTATCTTGATCGAAGTGCATAATTGCAATATAAATTGATTGGGATCGTACATTGTACACGTTCCTGTACAGGTTTCTCATATCCTTTGGATCGCTGGATCGTAGATAGATCGTAGTAAATTGATAGCAGCGCAAGTATGGCAAGACGTAAGTATATACATCAATAGTTCGATTGTATAAAAATAATTACATCTCTCTCTCCCCCTCTCTCCCCTTCTCTCTCCGTACACACACACACACACACACACACACACACACACACACACATATATATATATATAGAAAAGAAATTAATATAAAAGAGAATAAAAAAGAATTCTCTCTCTGCATATATATATATATATATATATATATAGAAAGAGAGAGAGAAAGAGAGAGAAGTAACATTTGCTTAAATACTTTTTGGAAAAATAGAAAAAAAATTAATATGAAAAAGAATAAATTAAATAAACAAAAAAATAAATGGAAATAAATTGCAATACATAACTTACGTTGCAGATTTCATATTAGAACTTTTTTATGTGGAAGGGCATGGGGGACAGAGCATATTTTTATGCTGAGATAGAACGCATAGGTGGGAGTTCATAGGGCTTTGCCCTGTCCCTTATACCCTTTCACATAAAAAAATTCTAATGTGAAATCTTCAACGTAAATTATGTATTGCAATTTATTTCCATTTATTTTTTTGTTTATTTAATTTATTCTTTTTTATATTAATTTTTTTCTATTTTTCTAAAAAGTATTGAAGCAAATGTTACTTCTCTAGGAAAATAAGCTATTTTCATAAAATAATCATTTGTCTACAACATATATATATATATATATATATATATATATATATATATGTTGTACGCAAATAATTTTTTATGAAAATAGCCTATTATATATATATATATATATATATATATATATATATATATTTGATGCATGCGCAAACTGCTACCGTCGGATAACCGTGCGAGAGAGAAGCTATTGTCTGCACTGTAATGTTTTCGCTTATTCCTCCTACAGAACTAACAATATAGAAGTACTATATATAAACGTAAATGTCACGCGAAGAAGAAAAGGATAGGGCAAAACCCAAATTATAAATTTATATCTTTTAAAATATATACAGGGTGGGCCAGATAAAGTGTTACAGTTTAATATCTTTGAAACAGCTAGATGGATCTTAATGTTCTTGAATTCGATTTTTTCGATTTGATGTGCTTTTTCACATGGATTTATTTTTATTTTCCGCAATCGGCCCTTCGTGAGGTGGGGGACAACAGTGTTTATACTCTCAACCTTAGGCAGTTGTGATCTAACACCTTTAGATTTCTTTTTATGGGGATACAGAAAGGAAAAAGCATTTAGCACAGTTCCTACTACGAGAGAAGAATTGAAGGAACGAATTCGGACTGCTTGCGCATCAATTACACCAGCTATGCTATTCAGTGTTCGCAGAAATATTATCGAAAGATTATTTAAGTGCTTGGAAGTACATGGTATGCTTTTTGAACACTTATTAAAATAAAATACTTTTTTTCAACATAAAATCCTACTATAGATTGTATAAACACTGTTTCACATAAGTGTGAAGTTCGGCGCTCCGAAAAATTTTGAATAATTGTAGCTCGGAAATTAATGATTGTAAAAAAAATTTTTTCGAATAAAAGTTACTTCTTTTTCAACATAGAATCCATTAATATTAATTTTTTGGGAAAGTGCCATTTAAAAAAACGAAGCTTGGTGCCCCCCACCCCACGAAGGGCCGATTGCGGAAAATGAAAATAAGTCCACGTGAAAAAGTACATCAAATCGAGAAAATCGAATTCAAGAACATTAAGATCCATCTAGCCGTTTCAAAGATATTAAACTGTAACACTTTATCTGGCCCACCCTGTATATGTATACAGGGTGTGCCAACAGTCTGGATACACTTAAATATCTCACGGTGCATTTTAGAAAAAATGTTTTAGGCAAAAGTTGTTTGGTTTCGAGGGGGCCATAAGATGGTACCATTGGTTTGACCTTGAAGAGTTATTTGAAGATCACGTGAATGTCACCACAATTTTTTTAAATGGCACCCCCTATTTTTTATTACATATTCTTGTAGCTGATCTCGAGAGCTTTTCAAAACTTATTACAACCCCTACAACTTATTACAAACCCCTTTTCAATAAAAATTTTCTGAGTTATGAATACTTAAAGTACTGTCGGTATTAGCGTTATCCAAGATAACGCTAGACAGCACCGTTGCTTGGTCAAATTTACATTTCGTGTGTGTGTGTGTGTGTGTGTGTGTGTGTGTGTGTGTGTGTGTGCACGCGCGCGCCTGTGTCTAAATAATTGGGCGAGTGAGCAAGTGAGTGAGTGAGTTAGAGAAAGTGAACATATGAACAAGCGAGTAAATGAGTGAATCAATGAGTGAATCAGAGATAGTTAGAGAGTAAGTAAATGTGAGCAACTGAGTGAGTGAGTAAAAAAGTGATTGAGTATGCGTTTATAATAAATGTTCGAACTGTTGACCTTGTACAATTTGACAGTGAGCTAATCGTTGATAAAAATTGCTACTAATGTTTTCCAACATATCGATCGTTAATGCCACTTCAGTAATAATTCGGTGAATTTGCAAATAATCCAAATTTCGAGGTTTTATTTTGTAAATTTGATCTTTTAAATAACCTCGAAAGAAAAAATTCAGAAGGGTAAAGTCGGGTCATCTAGGTGGTCACTCTATTGCTTCTCTCCCTCCAATCCATCTTTCAATAAAAGTGTCGTTTAAAAAATTTCGCACTTCTCATTCAAAATTTGGAGGGGCACCGTCCTGTTGAAACCAAACTGAATCAAAATTTAGACCGAAGATATTGCGAATGCTAGGAACAATATCATCTCGAAGCATAGTTAAATATTTTTCAGCCGTTAGAATTTCATCGATAAAGAATGACCCTATTATGTGCGTTCCAACTATTCCCGCCCATACATTTAGTTGTTGTGGATATTAGGAATTTGCTTCTCTTATCCAATGCGGATTAAAATCACTCCAATATCAACTGTTATGCCTACTTTACTGCACCGTCTAATAAAAATGTGGCCTCGTCTGAAAAAACAATCTTATTTATAAATTCGGGATGTTTATCAATTTTCTGCATCATAATTTTTGCATCAAAATTTTATCCAACGATCAAAATCATCTGCAACTAATTCCTGAACAAGATTAATTTTATATAAATGAAATTTTGCATTTTTGAGAACACGACGTATGGACGTCTCGCTAGTATCAGTGCCTGTGAGGCTTTTCGGGTAGAGAGTTTAAGGTTTTCTATGAACGATTGTAATATCTCTATTGAAGAGTCCTCGTTCGTAGCGGTCTTAGGTCTACCCGATCTTAACCGATTTTTAACACTTCTTGTATCTCGAAAACGCTGACATGTTTTCTGAACAGTGGCTGCAGAAATCTGTTGTCGACCGGCCCGAATCTCAATATTAAATAAATTATATTTCTGATAGACCGTTCCCGATCTCCGTATCCCCGCATCATCAAAATAACTATACGTTCTCTTTCTAAGCGCCATTTCACTTAAATCAATGAACTGTAATATCTACATACATATTTCGAAGAGATTGATAAATTCCTTATTCGAAGTCTTTAGCAATCTTAAGCCTACCCGACCTTTGACCGATCCTTAACGCTTAAAAATTTCAATTGTAATGTGTGTAGGAATGGATGATTGCTTTCATTGCAAATTGTTGCAGCAAATTGATATAGCAATTTTTGGCATCATAATGTTACAATTGTATGTATGTATGTAAAGCAAATGTAAAAAATTCGATTTTGATCATCGAGTAGACGTAGGGGGTGAAATTTAAAAAAATTGAGGTGACATTCACGTGACCTTTAAGGTCAAACCAATGATATCATCTTATGGCCCTCTCGAAACCAAACAACTTTTGCCTGAAATATTTTTTCTAAAATGCACCGTTTGTGAGATATTTAGGTGTATCCAGACTTTTGCACCCTGTATATATACACATATACAATATATATATATATATATATATATATATATATACATACAGGGTGATTCAAAATAACCCCTGTGTCCCTGAAATGACATATTATTGAGTCAATTCTAAGATGATTTTTCCTTTTGCAAAACGTCTGAAGCTTAGTTTTAGAATTATTAAAGAAAGTAGTTAACGCATGACGGGTCAGGTACAAGAGGCAGGCAGGGGCGACGCGATTCACCGTCAGACGCGGGCGCTTAGGCGGGGCGTCTGCTGCGATCAGCTGATCGCTGCACACACAGATACACATGCGAACACATATTCTGTCTGTGAACATATATTCTGTCTGTCTGTCTGTCTGTCTCTCTCTCTCTCTCTCCCTCTCTCTATCTCTCTCTTTCATTCGTTCACTCACCTGTATTTTTTTTACGAGAGAGGGGAAAATGCATTTTATGCATACTCATCGGTCGATCCAGTGAGTTATGTGGGACTCGAGTACTAAGTCGAATTACCAACTCGGTACTCCCTACTAAAAACCCCTCTCTTTTTATGAATTTTCTTTGACACACTGTCCCTTTGTCTTTCCCGAGATCTGTTTTTTGGGTATAATTATAGCGTATCGTCTTGCAGCAACGTAATAATTCCATATCTGGAATTATTGGAGAATAATTTACCAGATTTCCTAGAAGAAGTGCAGCTATCGGAAAGAGAAGAAATTATATTTCAACAAGACGGTGCTGGTCCATACCTAATGCCAGGATTGTGACAACTTTTCTAAACAACAAGTTTCCTGGACGTTGGATGGGCCGATATGGTCCGATACGTTGGCCTGCTAAATCTCCGGATTTAAATCCATTGGATTTTTTTCTTTGAGGTACTGCAAAGAAACGATCTACAAAACGCTCCCTGAAGATGTAGAAAATTTAGAAACAATATTACGATATTCCATATGGTGCATAGAAGAAGACGTAATGGAAAATGTTCAACAAAATTTATTGAAACGCATGAGAGCGTGCGTTAGAATGGACGGATTGAGTAAGCAGGGTAGAGTATTCTTCAAAAGTGAGCTGAGTTTCTCCAATCGTCCTTCGTAAGTGAAATTTGATCGATTTGACTACCGTCTCCCATTTTCCATCCATGGCGAGAGGACGGTGAGTTGAACTTCCACTCGGTTCCTTCATTTGATAAGGCGGTTGTGAGTTTGTTTACCTCCCTTGAGCTTTTCGTAAAGAGCCTCTTCTTTATCTGCCCCGATGAAATTTGTTCCACAATCCGAGTAGATTATTTGAGTCAGTTCTCTTCGTGATGAAAATCGTCGATAAATCGCGAGGAAGCTTTTAGTTGAGTAATCGCTGACCACGTCCAGATGGACAACAGAAGAGATGAGGCATACGGAAACGCATATCCATCCCTTGTGAGTTTTAGCTCCTCTACCCTTCCAAGTTTTGAATGTGATCGATCCTGCATAATCCACCCCCGTATGAGAAAAAGGCCGTGAGGGTGTCACGCGCGCCAATAGTAGCTGATTCATGAGTTGCTGGACTCGTGCCCTCCTTTGTCGAGCGCACACAACACATTTTAGGATATACGATTTAATTGGAGCTCTTCCGCTGATGATCCGGGTGATTTGACGAACTCTTGAAAACGTGAATTGAGTACCCCCATGGAGAGTTGCCCGATGAGCTTGATCAATGATCAAATTTGTTAATGGAGAGTTCCTGGACAGAATTGCAGGATACTTTCTTCGTAATTGAGTTGCGCTTCGTTGAATCTCTCTTCAACTTTTACTACACTCCCTTTGCCGATAAATGCAGTGAGTCTTGAAAACGCATGAGAGTGTGGTAACAATGATCTCTTGTGAGCAGCTTAATTTCATAAGAGAAGTATGCCGTTTGCGTTGCCTTAATCCAGAAGAGCTTGGCTTGTTGTAGATCCTTTGGTGAGATGAGAGATGGGGATGTGTTGAGGGAGTTCCTGAGCTTGCCGATGAATCTTGTACAAAGAGCAGTAATTCTTAACTGTGTATTGAGCGATGAATATCGGTAGATCAAGTCCCAGTGATATGCTGGGCTTGAAGCACTGACAATTAGTGTAATTCCTGCTCGAGCTTCTGAGTTGCCAAGTGATGATAACAACTCTTCTTGAGAGGGCCATTGTGGCCCGGTCCACCACAATGGATGATTCTTGAACTGGTCGCGTTAAAGCCCGTGTCACACTACGTATTGCGGACGCGGATTGGATTAGTATTGCGGATCATCAAATTTGAATTTTTTGTTCACACTACGGATTGTGCTAAGGATTCAGTTTGTGGTTTTGTAACGACATACATACGCTACGTCACCCTCATCGTTAATTGCCTTTTTAGATTTTCCTATTTCTTTCTTCTATCCTTTGTTCCTTCATGTCTTTTACCTAATTCATAATTTAATAACCCATGTATATATTTTACCCTTGCGCTAGGAATCCGAGATTTTCACCAGTACGTGCCGTTGCACGACCGACACACATGGCCGAAGCACATTGTCTTCGACATGTGTCGTGCAGAACCCCGCGCAATAACCGAGCAAATCCACGTGAGATCTCGGACTTTCCTGTACAAATAAAATCTATCGCTACCATATGTAACACCTAGACAAGATTCAAAGAGCATGGTAAAGGCAGTCAGTTACTTCACGCGAGTCGGACAACCAGTGTGGCGATATGGGCCGAGTTTTTCGCGCATGCGCGGCCGAAACAACGGCGTATCGTGAGTTACCGAGTGGACGCAAAAGTCTTGGTGGGCTTAATGACAGCGAGCAGTAAGGGTTAGGTAAATCAGTTGATTATTAATAATATTTATTTTATATTTATTAATATAATAATATGGATAATATAGCAAAAGGAGTAATTAAGAAACAGAGAGTTAGAAAATTTCAAGTAGCATGGCTAGATGAAGATATTTTTAAAGGATGGTTGGCTTCTCATCCTGTAGAAAATAAAGCAATTTGTGTTATATGTGATAAGACCATCAGGTGTTGTAAAACGAATTTAATTAAACATTCCAAAACAATGAAACATTTGGAAAATTCCAAAAAAATTAATTCTGAGAAACGTAACGCGACTGATAATACAAACACATTAACGCATAAGGATAAAACCAACGCGCAGAAATAAAATTAGCTTCTTTTTTTGCAGAGCATAACGTTGCTTTTCGTACAGTGAATCATTTAATTCCATTAATAAAAGATATTTATATAGATTCAGAAATTGCACAGGATATTTCACTTGCTCGACATAAGTGCGCAAATATTATCACAAAAATTATTGCGAAACGCGAAATTGAAAATATTGTTCAAAACTTACAAAGTTGTAAATTTTCCATTTCAATTGATGAAAGCACAGATATTTCAGATAATAAAGTAATGTGTGTACTTGTTCGATATGTGTCCCATTTAAATAAAAATGTAACACAGATATTAGAATTATTATCTTTAGATGCGACAGATTGCAGTACGAAGAAAATTTTTGAAAGTTTTAAAAATCTTTTAGAAGAAAAAAAATTCCTATCAAAAATATTGTTGGAATAGCATGTGATAATGCATCAGTGATGGCGGGATGCAATAATTCTTTCATATCTTGTTTAAAATTAGAAATACCAAAATTAATAACATTAAATTGCATTTGCCATTTTTTCGCGATTGTAGCCAGTAAAGCGTGTAAAAAATTGCCGTCATCTTGTGAAGATTTAATTAGAGGAGTTACCACTTATATTTCGGGCAGTGCAAAAAAAAGTGCAATTTTAAAAGAATTTCAAGATTTTTTCAATGTAGAGGCAAATAAAATTTTAAAATCTAATACTAGATGGCTTGTATTACAAAATTGCGTTGTACGACTTCTCGACAATTGGGAAGTTCTAAAAAATTATTTTATTTTAGCGATAGTAGAAGATAAAACGAAATCTGCGGTAACCATTTTAGCATTATTAAATGATGATTCAATTAAAGCATATTTATTATTTTTGAAATAAATTCATTAAATTTTTTTAATACTTTTAATGCTTTATTTCAGTCGCGTAATGTTTTAATACATAAACTATATTCAACTAGCCAGAAATTAATTCCAGTTAGCTCAAAATTTCATGAATTTCAATGCTCTTAAAGATATTTCTACTTTAAATATAAACGATGAAAATAATATTAAATATATAGAAAATATATATCTTGGACCTGAATGTAATAAATTAGAAACGTTATCTTTGGAATGCGCGAAATAAATTAAATTAAAATGTTTAGATTTTTGTATCACAGCAATTCTGAAGCGTTTACCATATAAAGATAAATTATTCGAACAATTAACTTTTCTAAAACCAAAGATTGCTCTTTATGAAGAAAATAGATTTAAAATTAAAGATTAATCTACATTGCTATGCGATTAGGACATATTGATATTATAAAGTTAGCTTTTGAATGCAGAATTTTGCCATCATGTTTTGATGATGAGCAGAAAACAGAGTTAGCTTCTTCAAAAATAGATGTAATGTGGAAAAAAATAGTAAAATTTAAAGATATTTCTGGGGAAAAGATGTTTCCAAATTTAGAATTTTTAATCGAAATAGTTCATTCTTTTCCCCATTCGAATGCCGAACGAATTTTTTCAAAGGTAACAGATGTAACGATGCACCCCGTGCACCCCCTTAAATGCATCGTTTACCCGGCATGCGATCCGCCGGAAACTGCCGCCCGGCAGAACATCCGCCGGGCAAAGGCAAGGGCGCGGTGCGCCCACTTTTTTTTAAACGAACAACGAGCCGTTAAACGACGAGCCGAACACCGCCGAGCGCTGCCGACATGCCCCGAACCGTCGACCGGCGAAAACCCGCGCTCGGCGCGCACCCCGATCCCCTCCGAACGGGCCCCGACTGTACCGTTTTCCGATAACCCGTTCGGAAGGGGGAATACCGCCGCGCGCCGGCGCGGGCAATTAGCCCGGTATAAAACAGGCATGTTCGGCAGACTAATCACCCTTTTTCCAGCTAGCTCACAGCGAGTGAACTAGCTCCGAAAACTTAGACCGCTCCCGAAGAGTAGCCAAAAAGATCCGAGGAAAAGAGGTAGAGCGAACTTTTCCTCCATCGAGTGTTCTCGATCCTCGATCAAGGCTCTTTCCGTCTTCTTTCTACAACCGACCGAAAAGAACGAACCCGAGCGCACTCCGGTTCGATCGAGAGATCTCGACACAACGGTCCACGATCCGACCACCAAACGTCGTTGCATTTCATCTCGAGGTGGAGAGCAGAGCCACCCCGGACGAGTAGTTCTCGTCGGCACGGCGTTCCTCGAAATCTTTCTTCATGGGAAATACAGCGATACTTCCGAGGAAGATCCGCATCGCGGAAAACAATTATAATTCGCGGAATTACAACCCGCTTTATCACTGCCAGAAAAACCGGGCTAGACCGAGCGCCCAGACACGCGCATAGAAAAACACGACGCGCGCTACGACAGCAGTCATTGACCGCGCGAAAACATAAACACGCGCATTGTATCAAGTAAAGATCCACGACGCGCAGCGGAAGTTTATATCGAACCGCATCCGTATTGCGAGCGAGCGGATTGCACTCATTTCTCACAGATCTCTTGCGCGCCGATTTAGTTCAGTTGAGCGGAAGCATTTCCGGATATTTAGATCACGCGTTCACACCGTCCGTGCCACGCGCTGGCAATACCACGAGCGCCACGTCTCTCGTAATCTCGCGTCACCATAGACGCACTCGGCGTCCACAATACACGCACCTACACACACACACACACACACACACACACACACACACACACACACACACATACACTCTGTACAACACACACTTACACACAATAAATACATTTTTTTCTAACCATACGCACACGCTCTCGTTATTACGATCCCTGATCCCGACTCGTACTATCCGACGGCACTTCAAGCGGAAGTCGTCCGTGACACAGATATAAAAAATAAAAAAAGAAATCGATTGTGTAATGATACTGTTTCCGCAATTTGTGTTATTCGGTCTCATTTTCAATCACAAAACATTAATTGTGTAAACTTTGAAGTAGACGCCAGGCATTTAGAATTGCATAATGCGCAAAATTTATATGGAGAATGCACATCTGATAGCTCTTAATCAATTCTTTTTCTTTTTTAATTTTTAAATATTATTATTTTATTTTGCTATTTTATTATTTCATTAGTTTTATTATTTAACTATTTTATTTTGTAAAGTCACATCTAGCCAATATTCTCTTAATGCATGTTAATTATGTGTTTTTATAAATTTGTTTCTTTTCAGAGTTTAATTATTTTTCTTTTCAGAGTCATAATATATAAACTTGTGTACCTGTAAAAGCCAAAGTTTTGTGCCAAATTTTTTTTTTTTATAATTTTGTTTCTAAATATATAATTATTATTTTATTTTTATTATTTATTTATTTCTATAATTATTATTTATTTTATTTAGATAATTATAATTTGTTATATAATTAAAATAGCATTAATTTGATTTTAGTTATATTTATATTAAAATTTTATAAATAAATTATTTTAAAACGTTTTATTTTTAGTTTACTATGAGATATAGTTTATTATAAAATATAGTTTATTAAGATTTATTATCCGATGTTCTAGTTTAGTATAGTAATACAATTTTTTGTTTACCGATAAAGTTGTTATATTTTTAAAGTTATTTTAGCCCTTTTCCTCTTTTCAGCTTTCCTTTATTTTATTCTATAATAATAAGCTAATTATTATTAATTTTTATATATGCGTTTATGTGTGTATGTGTAGACAATTTTTTTTAATTTTTGAGAATCGATAAAAAGTGTTGCATATATATATAAGTTAATATATATAAAATTTTATATATTGTACATATATATAACTTTTTACCGATTTTCAAAAATTAAAAAAAAAATTGCGCGGACGATTAAGGATATCCTTTTTTCTAGGATTAGATACTTTACTGATAGCGTACTGGCCGCGCATACGCGAAAAACCCGGCCCATATCGCCACACTGCACATAACGCTCGCGACTTGTAGTGTAATAATAAAGTATAAGAATCTGAACGAGCCGAGTCACAGTCAATCTAAAACCGCATCCACGGCTTTCCTCTCCCACAGTATTCTTATCGTCTGTTGTGTATTCAGTATATAATGTTCAGCATACAAAATTATAATTTTAATCGATATATGAAAAAGAAAAAACTGTTGTCTTTTATGTTTAATAATGGCTGAAATGCATGCGGGAACTTACAAGCGGAAAAGATGAGTTTCTAAATGGATACAAAAAAGAAAAGAAAAAAGTTTGCATCATAACCTTTTCATAGAGCTTTTGTTGGAAGACCCTAATCGGTTTAGAAAGTTTGTCATATAAGATAAAGAATATAACAAGAATATTACAATTTAAAAAAATAATTAACAATTTTTATTTCAAAGACATTTATTATTTAGATATCTTAGATTAATAGATGCAGACTTTTGAATTTCTCTTGAAAAAAGTTAGTCTCCTGATTAAAAAACAGGATACTCATTTAAAGAAAAGCATTCCACCTAGCGAAAGGCTATCGATTACTTTGCGACATTCAGCAACAGGTAAAAAATCAATTGATGATATATATATATATATTGTTGCGTCCCCGTGTTCCTTCCCTGCGGATTATTTGGTCACCCGAAATGTTTGGCAGAAGATCGCGTGCCAAGAAGAATGTTGACGAGACGTTTGACAGTCGAGTCGCTTTCCAGCTGTCAAGCTGAGAGGACGCGTATCGATCCGCAGCAAAACGTTATCTTTATTCTGTTCTCTTTGTTGTGTATTTCCTGTGTGTTATCGTGTTATTAAAGTTCTAGTGTTCTGTAAAAGTGTGTTCATCATTTTCGAGTGCGCGGGTGCCGTGTGGTTTGCGTGTGCAAATCGGTTGTGTCGCGCGCGCGTTAGATTAATAAAAAAATTAAATAATAAAGGCTAAGTTTTTTAAATTAATTTTTTTGCTTATATTAATTTTTAATTTCTATAAATTTTGTTTTTTTCTTATATTAATTTAAAAAATTTTTATTTTTTTTAGCATTGTTAAGTCTAAGTTTTTTTAATTAATTTTTTTTTGTAGAATATAATGTAAGAAATTACAACAACTATTTTGTATAATTTTTTTAATTAAAATAAGTTTTTAATTTAATAAGTTTTTATTTTTACTTAGCACAATTTTTTTAATATCATTAATTTTTGTAAGATATAAAATAACAACTTTAGAGATAGGTTTTTATATATAAAATAACATGACTTTGGAGATAGGCTTTTATAGTTAACGCACTTTGCAAATACCTTAAAAAATCAATTTTTTACGCGAGACTTAGCTTTTTTTTTACCTTTTTTTGAAAAGGTAATTTTTTTTAGAGATATCTTTTTTTGTACTATATGTTAAACGAAAAATTTAAATTTTTCAATAAATATGCTAAGAACTTGCCATCTCATCACTATTTCATTACAATATTACGATCCTTTTTGGGAATATTTAGATTTTTCAAACTTTGTTATATTTATTGAAAAATAACAAAGGATAATCACAAATCAATCTACCATTAGAAATTTACATTTATTATTCATAATAAAATTCCAAATCTAAATTGATAAATAATTATTGTTTTGTTTATTTAATTCATCATTGAATATATAAGTAAAACGGAAAAAGAGTAAATTTCATAATTCTATTTTTAATACTAAAAAAATGGAGACAAATTATTGGTTACTTATCTAAATATTTTTTGACAGTTTTTAAATAATGCAAAATATAAAGCATTCTTAAAATTGCTAATACATTACAATATTTTTTTATATAAGACTGATCGAAATATTGTACTAAATGATAAATTATTAATCACAACTTAGATGTTACATAAATGTTTATGTTTAATAAAGATTTTTTTACTACTTTATTTTATAACATTTTTATGTATTATTTAGTCATCTTTTGTAATCGAAAGATATGTGTGATAATTAGTGCATCACATAATAAGTACATGTAATAGGTACATACAGAGTGAGTTTTAATGCTTGTGTCAATCTTTTATCATGCGGAAGATTATCGATTGCATAATAAATTAATCGGTAAGTAAATGTCAATTATTTGAATCGACTGTATCGAAGGCCCGCATATAATATGTATAATAGTAATAATAATAATAATAAAGATGTAGCTTTAATAATAATAATAATAATAAATCCATACTACATAATTTCAGCTATTAATTTGCTTTAATTGGACACATCATATTCGGACCTTAGGCCGTATTTATAGTCGTTTCTCGAATCGGTTTAAGAACGTATCAGATGAGATACTCAGATTGGAGTTTTTTGTGTCTTGAGATACGAACGGTTCAATAGTTACATTTTGATTAAAAGATCACTTGAAACTGTATTCAATAAAAAATGGAATAATTACATGAAATTCGTCTTGAGATTTAAAATATTAATGAAAGCAGCGATACGCGCTTGTTTGAGTAACCTTTTTTTTAAATAAGTGTCATAAGTGGATACAAAAGGATGAGAATGTCATCGATACAAAAAAAAAAAATTTTACATCTTTGAAAAAAAGTTTTTACT
Source organism: Camponotus fellah (assembly GCA_030586385.1). Taxonomy (NCBI): domain Eukaryota; kingdom Metazoa; phylum Arthropoda; class Insecta; order Hymenoptera; family Formicidae; genus Camponotus; species Camponotus fellah. The sequence continues at coordinate 15,499 of JAPIVC010000776.1, forward strand.
TGAATGCATGATCAAGTACAAACATGTTATTGAAAATAAAAAACGGATGGCAGTTCCATTAAAGCAAAGCAGAAACATAGCTCAAGATTGCATCTGCTTTCAATGCTAGCACTCATATTAATGAAAAGGTAACTATTATATATAATAATTTATATAATTGTATATAATAATAATAATACAAAAAAATAAATAATAATATAATTTATGTAATTATATATAATAATTATTATAAATACTTTATATTATTATATATAATTTATGTATTACATTATTATTTGAGTAATTAATTTTTTACATAGGTAGCAGACAAACAGTTGCAAAGATTATACAAATTTAAAACAACGCCAACGAAGTGAATTAGCAAAAGGGCAACATAGAATTGCCACGGGTGGTGGAGAAGCTATTGGGGATGTAGAAATAGATCCCTTAATAGAAATTATAAACCCGCATTTAATTATGGAAATTCCATCAATTAATGATTCCGACAGTCTCCACCAAACTGATGAACGTAAGAGATTATTGTATATTATTATTATTTATCTTTATGATTATTATAATTATTATTAGTATTATTATTATTATTATTATTATATATTATTATTATTATTCTTATTATTATATTTATTATTTATTTATTATTATATTTATTATTATTTATTAATAATTTATTATGTTTATTAATAATTATTATATTACAGTTAATGAATCAATTACTTTATCCGATAATAAACGATACTCTGCCAATTTTGATTGAAGAGTCTGAGTCTAAAAATAAAGGTATTATAATTAAATTATTTAATATTAATAAATATTAGAGATTTTATATTAATAAATTTTAAATATTCTTAAAATAATGTATTATTGATTATATATATATATATATATAAAATGTACATAATATGTTATTATTACAATATATAAATTTTCTTTATTATTAATATCTATTTGTTTTTTTTTAAATAATTGTTAGATATAGAACTAATAGAGAAAAATAAAATAGACGTAACACCAATAAAAGAAAATAAAATAGACATATCACCTGCAAAAACTGTTGCACGACGTTGTCCATTTTCAATACATGAACGTAAGATGCTATACGAAGACAAGAAAAGTACAATTATAAAAAGAAGAAGCAAGAGATTGAAATTAATAAATTAGACAAGCAGTTACGAGAAGAACAAATTCGAACGGAAAGAGAAAAGCAGAGAGAAGCCAAAATACGAGCAGATATAGTGGAATTAGAATTTAGAAGTTTTAAAAAAAAAGTTAAAAAATCTTATCTTATGTTATTATATCAATTAATTATTATTATTATTATATTATTACAATGTTATAAATTATATTATTATTATTACAATATTATAAATTATAATTAATATTGTTACATATTACATATAATAAACAGACAATTTTAATTTTATGAATTATATAAGCAATTATATTTAAAAAAATTTTAAAAATATTACGTATTCATATTTAAAAGTTTTTTAAAAGCGAGAATAGTATAAAATAAACATATGGATTATATATATATATATATATATATATATATATAATCCACATATATATATCCATATATATATATATATATATATATATATATATATTAAATTAAGTAAAATGTGTCTTAATTAATGCTTGACGGACAGCCATATCTTCTCCAGGACGATGATGGTATTGGATCTATTAGTATGGGCAATTCAAGAGGGAATATTATTATCAATTATTAAAGCGTCTTTAATTATGAGAGCAATATTATGTAAAACCGCGCAAGCAATTATTATGTTGCATACTGTTTCCAATTTGTTTCACCCTCGATTGGAGAACATGGAAATCTTCTTTCCAAATCCAAACATACGCTCTACAACATTGTGAGCTTTAACATGAGCACGATTATATCGTATTTCTGAGCTGTCCGAGGATTCAATATGGGGGATAAAGATATGGAAGACTAGGATATCCATTATCACCAAGTAGTGCACCTTCTAATTCTCTTTGCGTATATTTCATATTTACACGGGACATATTAAATATTCGGCTACTATGTGTACTGCCAGCCCATCGGGATGTATCTAAAAATTCTCCTTGAGGTCTAGCTACTGCTTGTACATTTATCGAAAAAAACGATTTTCTATTTCGGGAAGCTTCATGAAATTGTTGGCCTGATGTATTAACAATTTTGATATGTGTACAATCAACGGATCCATCAATTCTTGGTATTCCATTTCAGCCTTCTTGTTTGCACAATTCTTGATACATTTGCCAATTTCTTTCAATTTCTTCACGTTTACTTGGAAAGAAGAACCCTAAAAAAATTAGGCCTGTTTTCTGGACCTCAAATTTGGGGTCAGAATGAATTGAAAGTTTATGATGATAGTCGTGGAAAATTTGATGGAGCATGTATCTCAATCTTGAGATATGGGGGATAAAAGGGGGATATTAAAATAATAAAATTAGGTATTTATGATGTTGCACATATATTGAAACAAAATAAAATAAGATGGAATACTATGACATTGGTTTTAAAAAGATAAATTCTTTGGAATGTGTAATGATTGGAGTGGGTGTGCAGTGAACAAATCGGAAGAGTAAATGAAGCGTTTGCGCTGAAGGCGTAGTAATCGCGCTACTATGACTGGTGCGCACAACCAATGTATAAGCTGTAGTAATTTCTACAACCTTGCATTGCATTCCTCTTGAAAAGCCCTTTCATATGAGTCCCCACTCGGCCTACTGCACTATATAAGGTTTTCGACTCCGTCTAGCCCCCCCTCTCCCCCAATGGGGTGTTCACTGCACATTCACTCCAATCATTACACATTCCAAAGAATTTGTCTTTTTAAAACCAATGCCATAGTATTTCATCTTATTTTATTTTGTTTCAATATATATGCAACATCATAAATACCTAATATTTGATTATTGTAATATCCCTCTTTGACCCTCCATATCTCAAAATTGAGATATATGCTCCATCTAAAAATTTTCCACAAGTAATCTATCATCATAAACTTTCATTTCCCATTCATTCTGACCCCAAATTTGAGGTCCAAAAAACAGGCTAATTTTAGGGTGACTCTTTAATGAAAGTCCGATGCATGCCGGCAAGAAGATTTGATATTTTACGAACAATATTCGAAACGCTAGCTTGAGAAATTTCTTCTAAATCACCGCATACTATCTATAGAAATATAAATTCATATACTATATATGTAAGAATATATAAACAGCATTTAAATTTTTCAATACAGAAATATCTTTTTTTTTTCAAAAATCAGTTTAGCTAACTTGGAAAGATGCTGTAGCATAAAATCGAAGGCACAAAAGAAGCTGTTTAATCAGTGATATTGAAAGACCTCTTCTTGATGGTGCAAAGAGGTTCTTCAATTCGAGGGAGAATATAATACATTACAGATTCTTTTCGAAATCTGTATCTTTTAATAAATTCCTCTTCAGACCACCATTCGAAGGGATTTCGTGCATCTCTAATATAACGTTTTGGTAAACATTCGAGTAATTCCTCATGTATATCATATTGATCATAATTTTCATAAATATCATATTGTTCATAATTTTCAATCTAATTCATTTTAATTAACCTATACATTGCTAAAAATTTTGTAATAAAAATAGTTTCACTATTAAGTGCTTCTTTACTATGAAGTAAAAATATTATTTATATTACTTATATTAATCATATATTAATTATTTATATTATATTATTTATTTTATTTATATATTTATTTATTTATTATATTATTTTTTTATTATTACTTTTTTATTATTACTTTTTATTATTTTTTTATTATTATACTTATTTATTATTAAACTGCAATATAAACGTACTTCTATGAATCAATTGATGATTAATCTGTGTAAATTATTTTATAAATTCTGTCAACTGTTCCTCAAGTCACCTTTGAACCACACTTGAGTGATAGCAATTTCTCACGACTCAAATCTTAGCTGATCTCAAGACTATTAATATGTACACGTATGCTCTTTTCTCAAGTATCGATTATTAAAATGCAATGAACATAGCTCAAGCTGCATCTTAAGACAAATTTCCTCTGAGTATTTCTATTGAATCGAGATTATAAATGAATATCATATCGATTCTTAAGATTCATTTATTACCGTATCACATCTCAAGATTAGTTTTAGCTGAGTTTCTCAGCAGAATAATGACCATAAACGGGCCTTAGATACGATTGATTCAAAAAATTGACATTTTGTACCGATCAATTTATTATGCAGTCGGTAATCTCCCGCATGATAAAAAGATTGACACAAGCATTAAAACTCACCCTGCATCATCTATTATTTCAAGCTCAATATCGATCGATAATTCATCATAGATCAATTAGTTACAAAGCGCCCTTAATATCACTAAACGCCGTTAGTATCATAGAGCGCTACTAACGCTGCGCCGTGAAATCACTGCGCATTCTTGTGACAGATGTTGGAAATGTATTTCTGTATATTTCTTTGTTACGTTAAGAGGAGTTGACGATAACCATGACGATGTTTCTTAATCGAAATTTTCACAGTTCAAGCTTTGCATCATGATATCTCGGTTTACAAAGCACGTAGCGTAAAAATAAAAACACAATTTTATTATATAATTTAAATCCAAGCTATCGATTAATTCTATTAAGAACTCGATTCGTTAAGAGGTTATATAAGAAATAAAAAAATATCGAGAGTATCTCAATTCGACTCTCGTTAAAGACACGGGGCGCTTTTGCTTACGCTGGGGACTTAGCTAAGACACTACCGTGTCTCTTGATCTCGAAGTTGTCGCCGCGGACGCAAAATAATATATATATATACATATACATATATGTATATGTATATATATATATATGGTTCAAAAAGTTCCCATACAGCTAAAAATTCCCAAGATAAAATATTTTCCAAAAATGTTAAGGTCATTCTTGTAGTAATTTTCAACAGGAATTCAATGGTGACCTTTTTGACATTGACGATGACTTTCAAGGTTATTTCAAGGTTATTTCAACCTTATTTTTTAAATTGGACCCCTATTTTTCATTGCATAGTCTTGAGGCTTACCCCCAAAACACTATAATAAATATTTTTCCTTCAAAGTACTTTTTGAGTTATAAGGCTTGAAATCATTTTTAATTTTACATAAACCGTAAAATATCTTGTAAAATATTCATTTTTAAATTATTTTATCTTAATACTTTTTATGTACAAAATAATGAGAAGAATCAATTGGGTAAAGAAAATACTTACTTTAAGTAATTACTTTTAAAAAAAAAATATTTAATTGTTAATTGCAAATTACATATTTTTTCTTCGAAAAACTATGTATTTTTTACACTAATTGATTCCCTTCATTATTTTGGTACATAAAAGTATTAAGATAAGATAATAGAAAAATGAATATTTTACAAATTTTTTACGGTTTATGTAAATTAAGAAATGATTTCGCCTTATAACCTTAAAAAAAACTCGAGAGAAAATATTTTATTATAGTGTTTTGGAAAGCCATCGAGATAAGCTGCAAGAATATCAAAAAAAAGGAGGTTACATTTAAAAAAATTAAGTTGATTTTGAAATAATCTTGAAGGTTATCGTCAAGGTCAAAACCAAGGTCACCATTGAATTCCTCGTTGAAAGTTACTACAAAAATGACCTTAACATTTTTGGAAAAACTATCTTGGGAGTTATTCAGTTGGATCGGAACTTTTTACACCTTTACACACACACACACACACACACACACACACACACACACACACACACACACACACACACACACACACACACACACACACACACACACACACACACACACACACACACACCACACACACACACACACACACACACACACACACACACACACACACACACACACACACACACACACACACACACACACACACACACACACACACACAACTCCACCACACTAATTTTCTTTAACTAATATATATATTTTTTTCTTTTTTTTTCTTCTCTTTTTCTTTTTTAAATATTTTTGTTCGAAAAATCAAAAATTATCTCGATTCGAAAAACCGCATATATGCAATGATCAGCAATTATAATTTAAAGCTCAAATTTTAACGGGCGTCAGGAATTTTCTCGAGTCTTCGATTTATCAGAAAAACTCGAACGTTCGAGTTATCATACGTTTTTTGCGCCACATAAGAAACGCTCATTACAAACATTTGGCAAAACAATGCCAACCGTCTCCAAACTCAGCGCAACGTATGGGCATGCGCGCCCATACGTCACAATTAGCTGATTGCCAATCAGCTAATCTAAAAAGATCACGCGCATGTCAACCGCAAAAATATCGATAGAAAACGTCACCGGCGACCAATAACGTACAGCGCCTTGAGGTCACCGCTAAATTATAAAATTAATTGGTCCACGTCGCAACGGGCCCAATATTCCGCTCGCCATATAATGGGCACCGCGCGTGGACCCGAAGAAATCTCGCACTTTTCGCTGCTCGCAGTATTGTCGCAAAATCGCTACTCTAAAACCGCTTCGCTAAACCGCTTCACTTTGTGAAACCGCTTGCTTCTCCGCTCAGTTCTGTGCGTGTAAAGTTTTCGGGCTTATTTCTGTAATAATTGTACATATTATACATATTTTATACTTTCATTTATTGTGTGGTGTCTAAAATAAAACATTAAAAAATACAAAAAAATTACGTGTCGTGCTAGCACTTTTAGCTTTAACAATTTGTCTGTGGTCGTCCGTCTGTAGCAATTGGAACTTCGCGCTGTCGTGGCAATCCGCGCTCACTCGCGAACAATTTTTTTAAACTTTTTTTTTCTTTTTTCAGTCTGTCTGTCTTTGCCTGCACTCTACTGAAATCAACTCCTTTCTTTTTTTATTGTTCCTCATTCCTGCTCTCTCTCCTTTCATACTTCGCTTTTTACAAAATCTCCCTGTATATTACATTTTTTGTGAAACATTTTTGTTATTTGTTATATATGTATTATAATTTTTTTTATTTTTTTGTCTACAAATGTAATTTATTATACTTGATTATAAAATCAAAAATTAGCTAATTTGATAATCATATATTTTTCCTTTTTTTTAAGTACATTTCTCTCAAAATTAATTTAATTAATAATTTATTTCTTTTCCATATGACATAATTTATCTTTTCTTTTTCTTCTTTTTTCATCTATGTTAATTCCTCTTCCTTATTTTTCTTTCTCATTTTTTCATTTCTTTACCATTATCCTCCTTACGCACACATTCTCTTGCCGTTGTTTCTCCTCTCTCGTCTTTTCATTCTACTCATCTTCTTTCCTCTCTTCTTTTTTCTGCTTTCTCACCTCCAATTCCTCCACTGTCTCTTTCTTCATTTCATCCCTCCCATCATCCAATTCTGAAATTTAACAATTCTTTGTTATGTGTTTCGTTCCTTAGAATCCTTTTTTCCTATCCTTTCCTTTTAGAAAAAAAACAAATTATATCAATTATTTCTCCTTTATACTTTATTTCATTTTAATCAAATATATTTCATATATATTCTACTTCTTTCTAATGCAATACATTTTAATTTAATCAAACATATATCATGTTAATCAAATTCACTATCAATATTTTCTATTTTTTGTTTAAATATATTTTATTTTATTATTTTTTTTTATATTTTATTTTTCTTTGTATTATATTGTCAACAAATGTAATTTAAATTAATTTCTATTTTAATTTTTTTCTTTTCTATATTACATAATTTATATATATATATATATATATTCTTTTTCCTTTCTTATGTATCTATTTTTTTTCTTTTTTTTTCGATAATATTATTTCTTCTTCCTTATTAGTCTTACTCATTTTTTCTTTTCTTTACTACTTTTCTTCTTCCGCACTCATTCTCTTGCCGCTGTTTCTCCTCTCTCATCTTTTCATCCTCCTCATCTTCTTTCCTCTCTTCCTTTTTCCGCATTCTCTCCTCCAATTCCTCTACTGCTTCCATCAACAATTCATCCATCCCGTCATCCATTTCTGAAATTTTAATATTTTTTTTTTATTTTTCTATCCTTTTCATTTCATTAATCCTTTTTTTGTTAAAATTCTGCCTATCTTTATCCTCTTTCGTTCCTCCATTCTACCATCTATCTTTTTCCTAACTTTCGTCTCGCTAACCCTTGTCTTTGAAAAACGTACATGTCAATATTTTCCTTTCTGTAAATCATCAATTTCTCTTATCATCATTTCTTCCTCTTTCCTTCCTCCTCATACATTTTTTTCCTCTTTTCGCGTCCTTTCCATTTTATTCCTCTTCTCCTCGCCAATATTTTTTCCGTCCATTCTGTCGATTTCCCTTTTCTCCCTTTTTTTCTTTCTTTTGTTTATTCTTCTTTCGTTTGTTAATCATCCATGTCCGTTAATTCCAATCACTTCTCGCTTTTCCCCTTTCAATTTTCATTTTTATTTTCCAAATTTTCTTAATTTCGTTTGTTCTTCCGAATTTACGTTAAAAATCGTTCCTTCTCCCTTCCCGCTAATTCCCGTTTTGGGGGAATCTTATTCTACGTATTCCGCTCATCATCCCGCACCTTCTCTAATATATGCTTGGGTGGGTCATGTCCGCTTTTCCTTTATCTTCGTTTTAACTCCTCTGTATTTCTGCTTTTTTTCCTTACTTTTTTTAGTCTATTCTTCTTTATGTTTATTTGTATCTTTCCTAGTTAAATTTCTGCTATTCTTTTCGCGTTTTCGCTCTTCCCTCGTTAAATTTCTTCTATTCTTATTTCGTTTTCGCTCTTTTATCCTTTCCTTTTCACGACATTCCCAATTCCCGACGCTCCCTCACTGCGCGGTGGTTAATACGTGGGTCTTTGCGTGGGCATTGATTCCCTATTACACGCACATGCCCTTGCATATTATTACGCATAGAGTATAGCTCGTTCATCCATGTCCCGCGACCTTCATCTGTTTTTCTTTTGGTGTCCCAGTGGATTCCCTCCCCACGCTAACTTATTACAAATAGACTATAGCTCGACGTTCCTCGTCCCCCCTCGATTTTCAACTGTTCTTCTCGCAGCTATACTCTATGCGTAATAAGCTGTTCCCCGCTATTCAATTCTGGCTTCTCTATGCGTGGGTGGCCCAAACCTTTTAAAAAAACATAGCAGCCTCCCCCTAAAAATTCGCTATATTTTGGTACCTCTTTTACGAAAATCGGTCCACGAATGTGGGAGTAGTTCGCGGTCAGACAGACAGACGGACGGTATTTATATATATGTATATGATATGTGTGTGTGTGTGTGTGTGTGTGTGTGTGTGTGTGTGTGTGTGTGTGTGTGTGTGTGTGTGTGTGTGCCACTTCAAAAGGTACATTCGCTATATGCATTCAATGGGGCCTAAAATCAGGAGATTGATGCACTCGACGCGCATCCCCCCTGTCCCCCAGTCCTGAATGCGCAGCCACCAAACTTTACACTTCCGGTCCCCAGGATCGTAATGTACACCACCTATACAACCCTGTACACTCACTGCGCATCATCCAGCATGCCCGGATATCGTTTGCGCAGCTATCCGGTACCTCACTTCCTGTTTGCAAATTACACTTGTTTATGGGTCGTAACATCTTATTCCTATTTTATTTTACTTGGCCTTGTATCATTTTCCGGAATGCTTCCTTATTGATTATTTCTTGCCTCCGATATATTACTTTTCCCGGAATTACTTCAAAGGCCTTCCTTCACTTCAACAAAAAACCCTTCGCCTCGCATTCCAATGCCGCTACTACGCCAGAACCGTGTTTACCACTTGCCGAGCAAGACGTATTCAACAGTGCCCATATTTTCTTCTATTTTTCTTGACTATGCGTAAGTACTCTAAATTATTATTACTTAATTAAATTGATTGCTAATTCTCATCAATAATTAACAGATTCCTCCGTTCGCTGCAGGGGTAAGGAAAGAGTCTTCCTTATCCTCAAGCGAGTGGCCGTGATGCCGGTTTACTACAAAAAGGACGGAAAGAAGATACACGTCCTTTCTTTGCCGCTGAGCCCTAGGATCTTTCACCACCTCATGTGATCCTACAGCGAACCTTGATTCGATCCATCAAGGAAGTGAACCTGCACATTAACTTAGTTCAATACGAGGCCCGAAAATCTCTGGAACAAACGGATTCTTCCTCGTGAATATTTTAAAGTGAATTTAAATTATTAGTCTTTATAATAGATTGCATATATATAGTACTCCTATATTGCCAGTTCTGTAGGAGGAGGGAGCGAAAACATCACGGTGCAGACGATAGCCTTCTCTCGCTTCTTTTATGCGACAATTTCACTTTGCGCATGCGTCAAATATATATATACATACATGCCCCGTATATGCATATAATTCCATAGCCCCAGGTAAACTCCGGAGATAAAGGTGGCTTTATGTAACAAGGCCCTGCAGGTCCCTCGGATTGACCTACACTTTTCATTTATAAAAATAGTTCCAAATTTTGATTGCGAGATTTACTACCCGATTTTTTCCTAATTCAATAAAAT
>JAPIVC010000777.1:0-17500 GCA_030586385.1 Camponotus fellah
TGAAAATTCGCAATAATTGTTGACAAGCAAAAATGTCCTCGCGCATGAGAAGCGGTAGACCGTTTTTTGCTTATTACTTAATAATTATTGCGAATTTTGCAAAATGGTAGAGGATTCTTCTTAGTTTGACCCAATCTATCATCACTTTTCGTTTGGTCCCTCACGAATCGGACATTCTGTATGTATATATAGATATATATATATATATATATATATATATACAGGGTGTCCCGCAACTACCGCTCAATATTTTAAAAGGTAGATTATTTTTAAAGGTAGATTCTCTGGCCAATTTAAAAACGATTTTTCCTCAGCGAAAATGTCGAGACACTAATAGTTTTCGAGTTATAAATGATTGAAAATAAGGGGGTTTCGCAACTAAGCCTTATGGGAATAAAAAAATTAATAAAGTCACGTTCTTTTAGTTAATTTTAGGTAGAGTTTACTTTAATAGAATTTTAATTTAAGGCTTAGTTAGAAAGATACATCATGACAAAAATTAGGAATATGCAAAAAATAATGATCTTCTTCGGCATTTTCGCTGAGGAAAAATCGTTTTTAAATTGGCCAAAGAATCTACCTTTAAAATATTGAGCGGTAGTTGCGGAACATCCTGTATATATATATATATATATATATATATATATATACATACAGTATCAATTCTAAGAAATAAATAGCGCGCGCGTAGCGCGCGCATGTATTGTTCTAGTTTATAGTAAAAACTAAGATTTCTAAGATTTCTTGATTACATTATGTTATATTTACCAACTTTCTTAGCAAAATACAAGCTTAATGCAATACCAATACACTGCAATTTTTGCTCAAATCTACTGCTATTTTATTGACAAATTTTATAATTTATTTATTAAGTACAAATTTTTTCTTAATTTACTTTTTTCAACCGATTTTTTTCGCTTATTCATATTTCATGTCTTAAAAAATTATGTCTTAAAATCATCATCTGTAACATGTTGTCCATAAATGTTACCCAATTGTCAGTCCAAGCAATATGAACATTCTTTCCTGTGATTGACGCGCTTTTTAATCTACGAAATTCGCCGGTTGATCACGAAGTTTTCATTCTTTGTAAATATCTTTTATATTCATCTCCTCTTTGTCATTGTCATTTCGATCAATAAATGTGCTACATATTTTCTCGTCTTCAATATTACTTGGAATTCGTACTGTTCCAGTAATTGTCCCCAGCATTGTCCTCTTCGATTATTTCGAATTTTCCACTACCTATAAGAATACAATTACCAATTTTCTGTATGAATATTTAATTTATAAACGGAAATTCTATTCCATGTTTTATAACGAGATTCTCTTATGTTTCATAATGAGAGACGTGGAAATGAAAGAGTATAGAAAAGAAATGCCAATCATTGTATACAATTTGCAAGTTAAATGAAAATAAATTTTAATTTTAATGAAAGTGTTCGTGTTGCATTATTAATGCGGTCAAATACGCGGTAGATCTGATATGATTTATGTCAGAAACTTAGAGAATTTTGAGTAACTAACAGTTTTTATAAATTACAGAAAATTAACTTAGCTATGATATCTCTAAATTGCAATCTTCCGAGCATAGATTTTAGCAATACATTAATTTAAAAAGATAACGTAATTTAAATCGACCACACTGGCACTTTATTGGTTGATAGAAAATCACAACGTTTCGACCATTGGTTTTGGTCCTTCTCAAGTGAACTACAAAAGTTTACAATATTATAAAAACAATATGAAGTGAATAAAAAAGGAGAAAAAAAGGAAAAAATTAATATATACGTACAAAATCTTAGTTAACCAATAAGTAATGAGAAAAGAGAAATCACTTGTCAAGATCGTCAAGTCAGCCTATCGCTCACAAACAAGGAGAGAGACTAAACAGCTTTTATTAGTTTATCATAAATACTGTTCAGACTCTCAGTGTTCTTCTGCAAGTTAATTGTTTGTGTTGTCAAACTTTTTTATAAAAAACATTTCAGCAATTTCTCTCTTTCTCACGTGTCTTTCGTTGTGTAAAATAATCGGTATTGACCAATCGAAGTCATGGTTGAATTCTAATTTATGTTTACTAATCACAGACAAATTGCTTTTGTGCAACTCTTATGGTATGGGGGTGTATATTAGTGAGAAGACGAACTGATTTGATAATTCTGCCACCTCCAGCAATAATGAGTGTGCGATACGTAAATGATGTTTTACGACTTCACGTTTTGCCTCTCCATCATCGAAATTTCTTTTTTCTCTTATGCATGACAATGCTCGTCCTCATACGGCGAACATAACTTCACGTGATGCACATTGGGTAACGTTAATGCCGATAAACATGGCGGTAAACGTCATTTTTTAATAAAATTTAAGGTTGTCTTTAAAGACATATAACTCGGCCAAAAAAAATCGTAGATAAGTTCTAAAAAAAGAATTTTGTAGAAAAAAAAGTTGCTTTTACGGAGATTGATATAAATTTTTTAAGAAAAAATTTTTTATAGCAACTGCAGAATGTCGAAAATGTGTAATTTTAAGGAAAAAACAGTGCTTCTTTCTTAGAGCATAAGACTGAAAAGATGAAGAAATTTTTTAAAACTATCGATAGCGCCTTAAAGCTGAAGCTTCATGCTTGAAAATGCTATTTTTAAAAATGTCGTACGATGATTTTTCGCCGAGTAACGACAATTGCTCTAAAAAATACAGATTTAGCTTCAAAGTCATGTAATTCAGCCAAAAAAAAGTCGTAGGAAAGTTTTAAAAAAAACATTTTGTAAAGAAAATGTCATGATTTTCGGAAATTGAGTTGAATTTATCAGGAGAGTTTTTCTTATCTAGCTGTAGAACGTCAAAAATACGTAATTTTAAGGAATAAAACGGTGTGTCCTTTTTTAGGGCATAATAGTGAAAATATAAAAAGATCTTTAAAAACTATCGACTATACGTTAAAGTTGAAATTTCGAGCTTCAAAACGCTTTTCTTAAAATTTTTGTACGATCATTTTTCGCTGAGTTACAATAATTTGAAAATAGCCCATTTTTCGGTATACAAAAAGTGTTCCCTATTTTCTTTTGAGTAGTGTAGTTCAAATATAATTGTTTTAAATATGTTTATGTTACTTTTTAAAATTTTTCTTATTTTTCTCTTTTTCCATCAAATAATATACTTTTTTACCTGTCTTCTTTTTTTGAATGGAAATCAAGGCAAGCGACAAATTATGTTTTCATATACCATGTGTTTATTCTATGTTTTTATAAAACTAAGAAGTTGTTTAACATTATTATAAATTGAGGCTGTTTATAGGCAGCTATATATTTTATAACATTGTTAACATCTTTCCTAAAATTTCTGACATTTTTCAGGCAAAATATCAATTCCGTTTATTGTATGTAATGCTCATTTTTATCATCAATAGCAGTATAAATAATTATTAGACAGTTTTAAATAATTTATGTATTAATAATTAAATAATTTTGATATTTTCTCGTATCAAAAAATTAAATCTAAATTTTTATTTTTTATTTCTTGCTAATTTTCATTTTTATTTTAAAAGTTGATTATTTAATTTGTCTAACCATATTTTTATTTCCATGACAATTTTCTAAAAAAAATAGAAAATAATTACATTAGTTTTTTCAAATTTAAAACAATTATATTATTTTATAATTTTATCTTATCACATTAAATTGCAATTAATTTTCAATTAAAAAATTCAAATATAATTGTGTTAAATAAGTTTATCATATTTTTTAAAATTCTTCTTTTTCTCTTTTCTCTTATTCCATCAGATAAAATTTTGTACCAGTTCTCTTTTTTTGAATGGAAATCAAGGCAAGCGATCAATCATGTTTTTATATGCCATGTGTTTATTCTATATTTTTATTAAAATTGAGAAGTTGTTTAACATTATTATAAAATGAGGCTGTTTATATGAAGCTATAGATATTTTATAACATTGCTAACATCTTTCCTAAAATTCCTGAAATTTCCTAGACAAAATACTTGTTACATATTAATTCTATTCATTTTATTTAATATTTTATTTATTAATGTTCATTTTTATCAGCGAAAATAGTATAAATGCATAAATAAGTATAGTATAAATGCATAATTATTAGACAGTTTTAAATAATTTATGTACTAATATTTAAATAATTTAGATATTTTCTCGCATTAGAAAATTAAATATAATTGTATTTTTTATTTAATTTTAAATTTTATTTTAAAAGATTTGATTATTTCATTTGTCTAACCATATATTTTCATTTACTTGACATTCTTCTAATAAGTATTATTATATTAATTTCTTCAAATTTAAAATTTAATTATATTATTTTATCATTTTATTTTATCATATTAAATTACATTTAATTTTCAATTCCTGTACATTGATATCATTTTCTCATATTAAAAATTTAAATCTATATTTTTATTACTCTTTCTAGAAATTTTATATAAAAATTCTTCTTTAAAATTTTAACTTAAAATAATAAATTAATAAGTAAATTTTAACTTAAAATCTTTAAGTTAAATTTTACAGTGAAATTATTGGTTTTGTTGATGGAATTGAATCATCTCGCTATATTGATACTAATCAACAATATAAAATATTTAAATTTTTTCTAAACAACGGTAATGGACGACGTATTCAAATTATAGCATGGAACGATGACATTGATGATATTGAACATAAAATAAAAACAAATTACGTAAGCTTCCTTATTAGCTACAGCTCATAATAAATAACTGGTTTAGTTAATTAATATTATTAATTTAAAACATTTTAATTATTGTTATCAATAATTAGAATGTTTTAAATTTATATGTACATATTATTTCATTTTAATACATTTTAATAGGTAATACATTTGGATGGTGTGCAAGCAAAAGCACCAAAAATGACACAATATAATAACGGCAATGTGCCGTTTGAATTACAAAAAATACGAAAAAATTCAACTATATCGAATTTAGGAAAATATGAGCTTCTAAACGCACCAAATCTAAAATCAGAACCTACAGAATTATGTGATGTTTTAAATAATTCTGCAAATGTTCGCGAGTTAGTGCAATGGTGTGTCGAGGAACGGAAATGTTCGGTGAAGAAAATGTGCGCATCGTTTACACTCAAAACAGACACTTTATTCGAGTCGAGAAATTAGGATGACAAGTGTTTGGTGCAAGTGATCGTAGTCCGAAAAGAATTGCGTTTGTTATAAGCCGAGCGGTCAATAGATAGCGAAAGTCCGAGTAAGAAAGCGGTCGTGATATTCAAAGCAGTTTTATCTGAGCGGTTGAGAAAAGCGGTATAGCGTAAAGTGCGAGACTTCGCCGGGTCCACGCGTAGTGCCCATTATATATCGTGCGGAACATTGGGCCAGCGGCGCCGGTGGACCAATTTTTTAATTTTGGCGGTGACCTCAGGGCGCCGCGCATTATTGGTCGCCGATGAGGTCTAACGTCAAGTTTTTGCAATTGCCATGCGCACGACCTTTTCGATCAGCTGATTGGCAGTCAGCTTGTTCGTGACGTATGGGCGCGCATGCCCATGCGTTGCGTTAATTTTAGGAGGTTGACATTGTTTTGCTAAATATTTATAACGAGCGGTTTTTGTGCGAAGCAAGAAATACAAGATAACTCGAACGTTTGAGTTTTTATTATAAATAGAAAGTTCGAGAAGTTTTCTTGACGCTCGACAAATTAAAATTCTTGACGATGTTAGACTAAAAGATGCGGATTTTAGCCACGTGAATTTTAATATCGAAACGATGATTATGAATTTCGAACATCCCGCCCGCCTCGTCAGTACGTGACGAAAGTTGAGAGTGTGTGCGAGTACGGACAGGTGTCGCGAATGATTCAATTGCGGAGCTGTAAATCGCGATTGATGAATGGAATGGTGACGTAACATGAAGACACGTGTTGAGCAGTTTATTCGCGTCTTTCGTGATGCGACAATGAGTGATGTACAGCTGTGAATGATGTGAATATGTGCAGTGATTTGTGAGTGATTTTGCGAGTGCTGTGAAATGTGAGAGTGACTGCGGAATAGTGGAGTGACAACGAGAACGCAAAAGGAGACACGGATTGATAATGTGTCTGCGGATTGCACGTGGTAGCTAATTCGCCTAAACAATTAGATGTAACTACGCGAGGTAAGTTTCCGGTAATTTTGTGTGCAAGAAGCCTATGTGAATGACGAGTGATGCCCGTGAGACATTATTCGGCGCGAATCGGAACGTCAAGCTAGGGAGTGACATAGTGCGGGTGATGCAGCGTCGGCTCCAGGCAAGAGAACGATTTTCACAAGTGGTCGAGTGAGTTCCGTGGATGTCGTGCGGATGGTGACGACGCGTGTCACACCGTCGTCTCCCGGGTGGAGTGCCGTGATCCGGGCGAGGGGCCATTTGGTTGGTGGAGTGCCGTCGGATCGGATGAGGCACAAGTCGCCGATCCTGGGGCTGGCCGTGTCCTTTGTCCACTTAGGTCGGAAAGCCATGGAGTGGATATACTCGCGACCACCTTTCCCAAAGTGGTCGCGCATCCCTTGGAGCAGCTTCCAGCGAGGCAGGAGGTTGATATTGCTGTCCACTAGTGAAGGCTCTGGCACCGCGAGCATAGGAGCTCCGATTAAGAAATGCCCTGGAGTGAGCGCCGTCAGGTCGTCGTGATCGTCCGATAGGGCCAGAAGGGGGCGTGAGTTCAGGCAGGCTTCCACCTGAGCGAGGAAGGTACTCATTTCCTCGAAGGTAAGGGTCGTGTCCCCGAGGATTCGGCGCAGATGACGTTTCGTGGACCTCACCGCTGCTTCCCATAATCCGCCGAAGTGAGGGGCTGCCGGTGGATTAAACCTCCACCGTATCCCGTCGGACGCTGCGAAATGAGCGATGCGCCGGCCGTCGGATGACGACCGCTGGAACAGTCGTCGCAGTTCTCGACTCGCCCCGATGAAATTCGTTCCGCAATCCGAATAGACCTCTTCGCAAAGGCCTCGACGGGATGTAAAGCGTCGGAATGCCAAGCGAGGAATGCGTCTGCCGAATAATCTGAAGCGGCTTCCAGGTGGACGGCTCGGGTGGCGAAGTAGATGAAGACAACAATGAATCCTTTGTGAGATTTGTGGCCGCGCCCTTTTTCCGGTTCGGATGAAAATCGGGCCGGCATAGTCCATTCCGATTCGCAGGAACGGGCGTGCTGGAGTGACTCGTGCTCTTGGAAGGCTGCCCATCATGGGTTGCGGCACGGCAGCCTTCCACCTTGTGCATGTGACGCACCGGTGGATCACTCCTTTGACGATGGAGCGGCCTCGAGGTATCCAGTATCGCAGGCGAAGTAGTCCAAGCGTAAGCTGAACCCCCCCATGGAGCGCTCGCCTGTGATGTGCCTTGACGAGGAGCTGTGTCAGCCATGACGTCGGAGGTAGGATGATCGGGTGGCGCTCGTCCTCAGAGAGCACCGCGTGCTTCAGGCGGCCCCCTACTCGAACGATCCCATGATTATCGAGGAAAGGGGATAGTTTTGTGAGCTGAGTCTTCATCGCGCGATTTTGTTTTAGAGCGATGATCTCCTTGGAGAAGTGGAGGCCTTGGACCAGACGAAGCCACCGAAGTAATGCTTCCAGCTCGTCGGGCGTGAGATCGAGATGAGTGTGCGAGCTTCGAGAGCTGTTTCGCCATCGACTGCACCCGCGGTGACCCGTAACAGACGATGAAGATCCGAGAACCGGAGGAGCATCTCCGACTCAGTGGCGTCTGCAGACGCCAAGTTGACTGCGGCTGATCTTGCTTGCTGACCTCGACGTCGTGCATGGTGGAGTCATCCTGTGGCCAGAACGTTGGACTTTCGCTGAGCCATGGGGGTCCCTTCCACCAGAGAGAGTGGCTCAACAGATCCCGTGGTTCGATCCCTCGAGAGGCACAGTCGGCCGGGTTGTCCCGTCCTGGGATGTGCCGCCAGCGCGCTTCCGGAGACTGCATTTGGATGTGGGACACCCGGTTTGCCACGAAGGTTTTCCACCGTGAGGCGTGTCCTTGGATCCACTGGAGCGTCACTCTGGAGTCTGACCAGAGGATGACTGGAGCTGAAACCAACTTTAGGATCTTGCAAAGGTGAGATATCAGGTTGCTAGCTAAGACAGCGGCGCATAATTCTAAGCGCGGTGTCGACACAGGTTTAATGGGAGCTACTTTGCTTTTTGCAGCAAGCAGTCGGACCATCGTGGAAGAGGAGTTCTCCACGCGGAGGTATGCGATGGCTGCGTAACCTCGCTCCGATGCATCCGCAAATCCGTGGAGCTCGACCCGGCTCGGTTGACTGTCGGTGTCCAACCATCGCCCCAGTCGGAGCTGTTCCAACAGCGGAAGGTCCGCCAGGAGATGCTGCCACAACACTTCGTCCGCCTGGGGCAGTGGGGAGTCCCATTCTAGGTGTTTCATCCAGGCCGACTGAAGGAGGATCTTGGCACGAGCGGTGACTGGGGTTAACCAGCCCAGCGGGTCAAAGATTCTAGCTGTCTCCGCCAACACTCGCCTCTTCGTCAGCGGGGCTGTAGCGCGGGGCTGGAGGCGAAATCCGAAGGGGAGTCGCTGCGGGGATGCCATCGCAGATCCAGCGTTGCGTGGGCTTCGTTCTCCCAGTCGTGGTGCGGTTGCTGCAGTCGGTTCTCCTTGGGGATGCCCTCGAGGACGCTCTCATGGTTCGAGGCCCACTTCCTCAATGGAAACCCGCCCGCCTTGCAGAGTTTGTGCAACTGCCTTTGTGTTTCCACTGCTTCGGCTACAGTGGGGGCACCCGTCACGATGTCGTCGACGTAGCAGTCGCGCCGCAAGACGACAGCTCCCTTGGGGTAGGCCGCTTCTTCGTCGTCGGCCAATTGACGGAGAGTTCTGATTGCCAGGAACGGTGCGCAGGCCAACCCATATGTCACCGTGTTGAGACGGTACTCCTGAACGTCGTCGATGCTTCGGCGTCTCCATAGAACCCGCTGTAAATCGCGATCGTCGGGGTGCACGAGAATTTGCCGGTACATCTTCTCGATGTCGGCAATGAAGACATAACGGTGCCACCGCCAACGTAGCAGGACGTCGGCGAGAGTTGGTAGCAGATTTGCACCGACTAGAAGGTTGGCGTTGAGCGAGTCTCCCGGGTGTGCACTGGGACCGTTGAAAACGACCCTCAGCTTGGTCGTTGTGCTGGAGCTTCGGAGCACACCATGATGTGGTAAGTAGCACGTGATTTTTTTCTCATTGAGCTTTGTTTTGATTGGCGACATGTGTTTCAGCTCCGAGTATTCTTCCATGAAACCGCAGTAGAGGTGATGGAAGCTGTCATCCTTGGAACGTCGTCGCTCCATTGCCGTGAGAAGTCTCTGGGAGCACAGCGCGTGTGGTCGAGACAAGGGAGCGCACCGATTAGTGGTAACCGCACCGAATATCTCCCGTCGGCCGAGGCGCTCGTGTGTGCGGACGAAGATCTCCTCACATCGCTCTTCGTCTGGTGTGAGGACGGCGGGAAGCAGGCTGCTCCTGCTCCTGCTCCCAGAATCTTTGAACGAGAGTGTTCAAGTCGTGGTCGACATTGCACTGGAGGGAGCTGCTGATGCCGTGCGACGTCGCGATTCCGCAGCCCCCCGACCGTATCCATCCGAATCTGGTTTTCTGCGCGATGGGTTGGTCAGTACGACCCTTTTCGAACGCCATCGAGGAGGATGGCAGAGAAAACATCGGCGCCGAGGGGAAGGTGGATGGGATCTCGCTGCAGATATTGCGGATCTGCCAACGTGAGGCCATGAATATGCGGCCACGAAGAAGAGCTATGAGTGACTGGCCCTCGATATGAGGACAAGCGTGGAAAGACGTATGCAGCGACGGTGACAGGGCTCCGGTCACTCTCGATTTCAGGGCGAGCGTGATTCTTCCGCGGGTGGATCCCGAGTGTGCTCCTCCTACGCCGATTACGGACATTGAGGAGTGCGTGCGTGGCAGACGAAGACGCTGCGCAAATCCTCTGACACGAGAGACACCTCGGATCCCTGGTCGAGAAGGGCTCGTATGTCGTGAGGTCGTCCCATGCGGTCAGTGAGAATGAGGCGAGCAGTGGCGAGAAGAGTCGCTTTCCTATCGGGCGAAGTGGTTGTCGAGAAAGTGTTCGCTTCGTGTGCTGGTGCCGTGTATGCGTCGTGCAACAGTGTATGGTGTCGCGATTTGCACGTGAAGCATGTCTTCACGGATTGACATTTCGCCATTAAGGGATTCCCGAGACAATTGAAGCACAGTCCGCTAGTCTCGACGAATGACTTTCTTTCGCTCCCGGATTTTGATTTGAACTCCGGACACTGCATTAGTGTGTGTTTGCCCTTCCGAAGCGACGCACTTGGATGAATCGGGCCCATTTTTCGCGAAGTGAGACTTGGCTGACCGGGAAGGTTCCGTGGCACTCTTCGTGGCGCCTTTTGGCTTGGCGGCGTTCAAGGTAAGTATCCTTTTGGCTCATGAAGTCAGTTAGGGCTTCGTGAGTTGACGGATCCGGGGAATTGCTCGTGGCAGATTCCCACCAAGGGGGTACGCGAATCGAAGAGTTCAATCACCAGGTGGGTTGAGAAGATCCATGCCATGCGTGTTGATGGGTCTCCCAATACTCTCTTGAGCATTGACCGTGGCTACTGTGGCATGGTATACGCAACTCAATTCTTCGGCGGATTCGGACTTCATTCTCCCGACGGCAGTGAAAGTGGTAAAGTTGGAGCGTATTAGTTCCTTTTTGTTTTCGTAGTGTCTTGCCAAGATCGCCCACGCGCGATCGTAGTTTTCGTTAGTGACCGTTAACGCTCGGATTAACCTTTCAGCCGGGCCCTTCATGCTTGAACGGAGATAATGAAAGCGCTCGACGTTGGAGATGGACTGATTTTCACCCACGACAGAGAGAAACAAATCGCGGAAGGATGGCCAGTCCTCGTACGCGCCCGAGAATGTCTGCAGCTTGATTCGCGGCAGTGAGGTTTTGGGCGTGTTCTCGACCCAGCTCGGGATTCGACGAGGTGGACGTCTCGACCGTCAATCTATCGGCATATCCCGACAGCGTGCTTCGTTGGGCAACGTACGTCGACTCCGCGACATCAATAAATTCTGTTTTAGCGTACTCACTGTCGTTGTGTTTCCCTTTAGGGCCGCTCGGATGAGCTCATGCTGGGCCTCGATTTTTCCCCACAAGTTATCGAGGATGGTGAGATGAGCTTGGATGGCGCCAAGAGTGATGTTGCTGACACATCTTTCGGAGGTTGTCCACGGAGCGAGCCATACGACCGTGGATCTCGTGCTGAGCCTCCAGTAGCGCTCTCAAATCGGCACTCATTGTTGTCTGTTGTCTGTTTTTAGGGTGCACTTCACAATTGAGCACTTCACCCACGAAACTATGGATACGGAATGATATCCGGCTCGAAGGACCAGAAATGTTCGCGAGTTAGTGCAATGGTGTGTCGAGGAACGGAAATGTTCCGGTGAAGAAAAAAGTGCGCGTCGTTTACACTCAAAACAGACACTTTATTCGAGTCGAGAAATTAGGATGACAAGTGTTTGGTGCAAGTGATCGTAGTCCGAAAAGAATTGCGTTTGTTATAAGCCGAGCGGTCAACAGATAGCGAAAGTCCGAATGAGAAAGCGGTCGTGATATTCAAAGCGGTTTTATCTGAGCGGTTGAGAAAAGCGGTATAGCGTGAAAGTGCGAGACTCCAAAAGTGCAAGACTTCGCCGGGTCCACGCGTAGTGCCCATTATATATCGTGCGGAACATTGGGCCAGCGGCGCCGTGGACCCATAATTTTGTAAATTTTGGCGGTGACCTCAGGGCGCCGCGCATTATTGGTCGCCGATGGGCCTAACGTCGAGTTTTTTGCAATTGCCATGCGCACGATCTTTTTCGATCAGCTGATTGGCAGTCAGCTGTTCGTGACGTATGGGCGCGCATGCCCATGCGTTGCGTTAATTTTAGCGACGGTTGGCATTGTTTTGCTAAATATTTATAACGAGCGGTTTTTGTGCGAAGCAAGAAATACAAGATAACTCGAACGTTTGAGTTTTTATTATAAATAGAAAGTTCGAGAAGTTTCTTGACGCTCGACAAATTAAAATTCTTGACGATGTTAGACTAAAAGATGCGGATTTTAGCCACGTGAATTTTAATATCGAAACGATGATTATGAATTTCGAACAGCAAATTATTTGAGTAAGTCAGTTTGTTTTTCTCTTCAATTATTCTTTTAATTTTTTTGTTATATAAACTCAAAAATACATGATGTATTTATTAATTATAAATTTATTTATATATTTATTAGCCAATTATTTTTTTATAATATTTTTATTTATTTATATTTACAATATTTCTTTACAGTTTCCTTAGTGCCATTACAAAGATCTTCATTGATACTTAAATTTCTAATTAATATAATAATACAATTTTGTCTTAAACGCAATTCATGAGGAGGAAGAGATGATGGAGATAAACTATTTAAATATTCTGGTAACAATGCTTCACTCATGTCACCATTATCATTATTTACGACAGTCTACACTTGTATAAATTCGTTCTTCATTTATATCTAATAATTCCACAACTTTCTTATTAATTTCATCTACATCAACATTTCTTGCAGAAAGTATGGCACATTTAGCTATTTTGACAAACTCTTTTTTCCGTATTAAATCATCATATATATCTTCCACAATATCAGCATTAATAGGCGCTACACAACATTCAGGAATTTGTATATTATCATTAAAATCATTTAATATGCCATCTCCCATATCCAGCAAAAATTTGCAAATTCAATTTCTTGTGAGAGAACTCGCATATTTTGTGTTAAATAAAATATTCTAAAATGTTTCCAAATAGAACTAAATTTAATAGAAAGATTTACAATTTCATTTCGAGTAGCATGTACTTTAATCAGCAAAAGTTGTCTGAAATCACCATCTAATAAAACAATTTTTCCACCAAAAGGAAAATCCTTATTCATAACATCACGCAATGTTCTATCCATAATCTCTAAAGCATATCGTGGTGCCATTGGTGCTTCATCCCAAATATAAATATCAGTTTCTTTTAAATATTGAGCTTCTTTTGACTGGATTTTAATAGCAGATGATGAATCAACAAATAACGGAACCGGTAATCCAAATGTTTTATGAACTGTTTTTCCAGTAGGTAATAATGTCGCTGCAATACCCGTAAAAGCCATTGTACACACACGTTTATTTTTAATTCTAGCTAAATGATAAATAGTTGTATATATAAATGTTTTATCTGATCCACCCGTACCATCAATATAAAAACAATTATTATTATAATTATTATTGTCTAATCTATTTAATAAAAGATCGACTATCTCCTTTTGTTTATCATTTAATTGTTTGTATTGTTTGGTACCTATTTCCATAGCTTCTTCAAGTGTCATATAATCCTCTTCACCACTATTTTCCATTAATTGTTCCATTTGGGGAAAATCAGCAAGACTTTTACCTTCAGCATAAAGCATACCATTAATTTGCGCATAAGCTTTATTTTGTCCTTGTAACATAACCAAAATGTCTAACATAATCCTCAGACATAGCCTCTTTCAAACTTTGCCACAATTCTTCAGGATGTAGTGGCTGACAATGTAATAATATACGTACAAATAATCTACGAAGTTGTCTCGGCATCATCCATCCAACAGCTTCATTCATAGCTCGTTTCCATTCATCATCATCTTCGATTAAGCCTAAAGCTAAACATGCTGCTGAAAACGATTGACAAACTTCTCCATTTACAGTTTTTATCTTATCAAAACTCGTAGCTCCCTTACTGTGAGTAATAAAGGGAAATGATATAATTCAATTTGTGTTGGACTAACAGAATACATTCGTCCTATGCAATTATAATGACTCTTGCGTTTATTCCACCGCGATACATTTCTATTATTAATTTTTTCTTTTTTAAATGTATAATAACGTGGAATTTCTATATATAAATATTGTTTTGCTTCTTCATCGCGATAATTCAATGCAAAATAATCTATTAACATAATAACTTGATCTAAAGCAGAAGTCATAGCTTCTTCAATTGCTTCGTCTTCAATTATAACATTTTGATTAGGAAGATGCACAGATAAACGTATGACAGTATGGCTTTTATCTTGTAAATTTTTCTCAAAAATACCAGTTTGCTTCTACAGGTCCAACATAACGAATTTCTATAAAATTGCGTATTTCATCATGATCTATAATTATATTTTCTGTTATTGATTCAATTGTAATAGCAGCAGCATCATGTCCTTTATAAATATATTTATACAGATATTTAACCGATTTGATACTTGAAACAACTTCAACATTAATATGACAATTAAATATAATTGATAAAATAGGACAATATGGAACTACATAACGATTATCAACTATATATCCACCAGGATGATAATAAGGATAAGTATCTTCATCTATTCTGGTCTCTTCAAGATAAGATTTAGGATAATGTTTCGAACATTTTCCATCTATCAAACACCAATTACTACACTACCATGAATCATATGTTTCATAACTATATCACGTAAAGTACGATTTTCACATGGATCAGGAATTTCAGCAGAAATATATTTATTAACGATTTGTGGAGTTGTTATTTTGAAATTATATTTTAAGGTAATTAACATGTGAACATGTGGCAAACCATGTTTCTGAAATTCAATAACATATACAAAGGCTGTTACTTCTCCGAAAAATTTTTGCTTAACAATTAAATCAATTAAATAATCTTTTTTAATACTAAAAACACGAGCACAAATATCAGGTCTATCAGAAGCTTGTTGACCAGGCAAAATATTTTCTTCAATTTCACGCCATTTTGGATTGCAAGTCATTGTAATAAAAAGATCTGGTTTACAAATTTACTAACAATTGCCATTGCATCTTGATAATTTTGAAACATATTACGTGGAGATCCAACAAATGTAGATGGAAGTATAACCATTTTTCCAATACGTCTATGTAAGTTATTTGCCATAGTTTGCATGTAATCTCTTAAACCTTGATATATTTCAGTACGTAATTCTTTTTGATGCTCTTTACAATAATTTATTCTATCTTTCTCAATTTTTACATAACTGTCTACAAGCCACTGTTGAAATAAACGCCGACCTAATAAAAAGACATTAAATTCATCACGAATAGCCATGCGATATTTAATATATTGACCTCTAGTTACTCGTTTATTACTATTTATTTTTGTTAAATTACAGTGCCATCCTTTAGTTCTATATGGATAAAATAATGGATATATCCATGGTTCAACATTTGGATTCATGGTACTAACATTTTGTAAAGCTTTGGTATTTCTATTACGTATTGTTACATATGATTCTGGAATTTCCCCATCAGCAGTTGTATGAAAAACAACAGCAACTTCATTAGATCTTTGAGCATTATACCGACGTTGATCCATACCTGGTCTTAAAGTAAATAATAATTGTAATTCTGATAATAATTGACCAGATTCCAATTCTAAACGTCGTTGATTTTCTAGTTCCTCAGCCATCATTTGATAAGATTGAGCAAATATATTA
Organism: Camponotus fellah; assembly: GCA_030586385.1. Classification (NCBI taxonomy): domain Eukaryota; kingdom Metazoa; phylum Arthropoda; class Insecta; order Hymenoptera; family Formicidae; genus Camponotus; species Camponotus fellah. Next base: position 15,586 of record JAPIVC010000777.1, read on the forward strand.
AATTCTCGCTATATTCAAGATTTTGTACAATTTCCAAATCTAAATATAAATTTTAATTAAGACGATGATCTACTGCTTCATTTGAATCCACAATAAAAAGTTGACCATTAGTAGGATTTTCACTTTGTGCAGCATATAATGCTGTATTAATTTGTAATTTGATAATAAATTTGACCTTGTATTTCGAAACAGTATGGACCAGGTCGTCTATCTTCAAAGTTAATTAAATTTGCATTAAATGATGCAAACGAAAACGAACTATTATAACTACGAATATGTTGGAAAAAATCATTAGATTTTATATGACTACCAAATAAACTACGAATAAATTGATGTTCAGGTAATGGTTGCAAATATACTGCACCGTGATTGCAACAATCGTGAAATGAACTTCCTCTATTAGATATTTTTTCAGCTGCAAAATGCTTTGCACTGCAGTGAACACAAGACACGTCCATAGAACCAATATAATATTCAACCACATTGCTAATTAATAAAGTATTATCATTAATTAAACGCAGTTGATTTTTTGTCGTGATCGATAACGAGATTGATTTTCTGCATAATTTTGATAAAATGGTGCAACATTTGTACCATTTAATTAGTTAATTAATGTTACTATTATTTGAAATTGCTTTTGCAATCTCACAACGACGACGCTGATTTTCTGCTTTCCTTTCAAGACGTCGAGGTTGGAATTCTTTTTCTTCTTCTAAAGTACGTTCTACTCTACGTTTCGGCATTTTGAAATAATCAAATAATTACACTAACAAATATTAAACTATATAAACACAATTTTAATTATATGTAATTTTTTAATTTATTTTCTTAATAATTTTAATCAAAATTTTTAAGTATATTGCAATAAAATCGATAAATAAAATGTAAATTATATATATTATTTTAAAAATTATGTTATAATAAATTATGTTATAAATAAATTATAATAAAGAACAAATAAAATTAAAATTATTATACAGAATTTTAATTAATATATAAATGTAAATGTATATTAAATAATGTAATTTTAATAATAATATATAATTTCTATACTATAATCTCGTTTAATCATCATCGTCGTCGTCATCGTCGTCGTCGTCGTCGTCGTCGTCGTCGTCGTCGTCGTCGTCGTCGTCGTCGTCGTCGTCGTCGTCGTCGTCGTCGTCGTCGTCGCATTAATTATTAATTCATTAAAAATTAATTAATTAATTTATACATTTAATTTATTAATTTATTAGTTATATTATAACGTTAAATAACGTTTTTATTAATTTTAAATAATTAATTACAAATATAATTCTTCAATTATTAATAATTAATTTAATAAATAATTTATACATTAATAAATAATACAAAATTATAAATTTATTAATAATATTAACAAATAATGTTAAATAATTATATTACAATAATATTAAATAATAATATTATTACTTAACATTATTATCTATTACAATTTATTCTTTATAACTTTTCAAATTTTGTTTATCCAATTTATTTATTCCTTTTTTCTTTCTTTTTCTTTTCGTTATTTTTTTCTTTCTTTCTGGTTTATTGCTCTACCTCTTCTTTCATCTCTCTCTTTTTTCTTTCTTTTTCTCGCGCTGGTTTTCTTGCTTATTCTTTTTTAATTCTAAATGAATAAAATGTTTATATATTAATATATCTCTCTCTATCTCTCTCTTACATATATAGATAAATAAGATAATTATATATAAATAACTTATACAATAAATATATAATTACCTAATATATTATATTTTTTTTTCTTTTGTTCTTTTTCTTTCTGTTACTTTTTTCTTTCTCTTTTTATTTTTTGTCTACCTCTTCTTTCATCTCTATCTTCTCTTTTTTTTTCTCGCGCTGTTTTTCTATTGCTTATTCTTTTTAAACTCTAAAAAAAAAAAGCAGTCTT
>JAPIVC010000777.1:22500-25390 GCA_030586385.1 Camponotus fellah
TTTTAAATAAAATTTCTTATTTCTTTTTCTGTCTCTCTTCTTTTTCTCTCTCTCTCTCTTTTTCTATCTTGTAATATTTAAAAATCCTTAATATTAGTATCAATTATATATTTGTCACAGCCGACTTCCGCTGAAGTGCCGTCGGATAGTACGAGTCGGGATCAGGGATCGTAATAACGAGAGCGTGTGCGTATGGTTAGAAAAAAATGTATTTATTGTGTGTAAGTGTGTGTGTGGTGTACAGAGTGTATGTGTGTGTGTGTGTGTAGGCGCGTGTATTATGGACGCCGAGTACGTCTATGGTGACGCGAGATTACGAGAGACGCGGCGCTCGTGGTATTGCCAGCGCGTGGCACCGGACGGTGTGAACGCGTGGTCTAATATCCCGAAATGCTTCCGCTCGACCGAACTAAATCGGCGCGCAAGAGAATTTTGGAAAAAAGAGTGCAATCCGCTCGCTCGCAATACGGATGCGGTTCGGTACAAAATTCCGATGCGCGTCGTGGATCTTTATTTGATACAATGCGCGTGTTTATGTTTCCGCGCGGTCAGCTGACTGCTGTCGTAGGCGCGTCGTGTTTTCTATGCGCGTGTCTGGGCGCTCGGTCTAGCCCGGTTTTTCTGGCGGTGATAAGGCGGGTTGAATTCCCGCGAATTATAATTGTTTTCCACGATGCGGATCCCTCGGAAGTATCGCGGTATTTCCCGTGGTTGGAAACGGAATTTCGGAACGCCGTGCCGACGAGAACTACTCGTCCGGGGTGGCTCTGCTCTCCACCTCGAGATGAAATGCACGGCGTGTGGTGGCCGGATCGTGGACCGTGGTGTCGAGATCTCTCGACCGAACCGAGTGCGCGCCGGGTTCCTTTTCGGTCGGTTGTAGAAAGAAGACGGAAAGAGCCTTGATCGAGGATCGAGAAACTCGATGGAGGAAGAGTTCGCTCCCTCCCTTTCCTCGGATCTTTTTGGCTACTCTTCATGAGCGGTCTAGGTTTTGCGGAGCTAGTTCACTCGCTGTGAGCTAGCTGGGAAAAAGGTGATTAGTCTGCCGAACATGCCCGTTTTACCCGCGAATTGCCCGCGCCGGCGCGCGGCGGTATTCCCCCTTCCGAACGGGTTATCGGAAAACGGTACGGTCGGGCCCGCCCGGAGGGGATCGGACTGGCGCCGAGCGCGGGGTTTCGCCGGTCGACGGTTCGGGACATGTCGGCAGCGCTCGGCGGTGTTCGCCCGTCGTTTAACGGCTCGTTGTTCGTTTTAAAAAGTGGGCGCACCGCGCCTCGCCTTTGCCCGGCGGATGTTCTGCCGGGCGGCAGCTTCCGGCGGATCGCATGCCGGGTAAACGATGCATTTAAGGGGGTGCACGGGGTGCATCGTTACATATTTAACAAAATATATAAGATATGAAAAATGTAGTTACCTAAATAAATTATATAATAATTATATAATTACTTAATATTATATTCTTTCTTTTTTTTCTCTCTCTCTCTCTCTCACTCACTCTTTCTCTATATTCTCTCTCTGCTCTCAATAATTTTTGAATTATAAACAATTAAAGTTCGCGAGCTCAGGTCTGTAACCTAACAACATTTATACATTTATAAATGTAGCAATCTCTCATCTGTTATTGATTTTTTCACATTCGGTGATATTGATTTTTACTCCTTCTAATTTCCAGCTAATTTCATTTAAATAATAACTCAAAGAAAAAAAGGATTGAAAAATCATTAATCCGTACTTTTCATAACATATTTCTGTAACTTATCTCAAGAATTTTCCAAAACACAATAATTAAACATTGAATATTTTACAAACTTTCTTCTCAATTTTTATGCTTATTCTTCTTCAACTTTCTTTTATACTTTTAAATTTTTATGTACATATATATTTATATATATATATACACACCGGGGGCCGCGTTGTCCGCCCTAACAAAAAAAAAGGGGTCAAATTAAGAAGAAATTATCTATATTATTTAAGGATTGTCGCAATAATTACGGAAAAATTAAATAAAGAAGATCGGCCAATCTGCGTGAAAAGGGCGCGGCGACGAGAGTGGTAATCGATACTAGTCGCGCCGCGTGGGCGGGTCGCTGCATGACAGATATATCGCAATACCGCGCCGAAAAATGACCCGTCCGGCGAGAAAATGATGCGCCATCATTTCCACCACCTTGCGGTAGATAGCATGGTGCGCTTTTTAATGGTTTCCCCCATAGGCCTATTCCACTCTCAATTTGAAAATTATTCAAAATGCCTTACTTAGCTGAATACATCGTAAATGTAAAAAAATTTGGTGACAGTACCTTTACAAAAATTGATCCGTGATTGAAAATCCTTCGATAAAATGTATTCCACACGTTGATAATGATACGATGATAAAAGCTTCACGAATCTTTTCTTCATTTCGTACGCAGACGCACTGCTGAATGGTTATCCCATATTATGACACACCCGTTTCACATAAATTGCACAACACGTAAAATTGACCGGTCACTTGGTTTTCCGTGCACGCCCGAGAAATGATTCATTGCGGCCACATTGCTTTTTTCCCGCTAGTCCGTATGCCAAGCAATATCCGTATATTCCTGCATAGTATACTTCATTTTCACTAATTTACACAAACACAAGATTTATTAAAACGTCTTAGCTCTCGCACACCGTTAACAACGTACGCCGGCAGCACGCAACTACAGCTGACAGCTGAGCGGACATGTGAGTGTAAGCGTACGTGTAGAGTTCGACACCTGCGCTTATGGTTGTCCGCTCAGCTGTAGTTGCGTTCTGCCGGCGTACGCAGTCTGATCAGCGTGCGAAGCTAATACGTTTTAAAAAAATCTTGTGTTTGCGTAGTAAACTAACAGTGAAAATGAGGTATATTCTGCAGAAA